>JABSTQ010009410.1:600000-807484 GCA_013358835.2 Ixodes persulcatus
GTTGAAGGCCTTGATTAAGCTGAATGGCTTTTGCTCCGCGTGGCAGACGTTCCCGGCTTGCCAGAGTTGCAGTGTTGGCAAGCAGCGCGGGCGTTAACCTACGCTGTCAGTCAGTTTATGCGCGCTTTATGCTGTCTGAGACTGAAATGTGTTATGTTCGAGGAAAGAAATGCGTTTGGAGGTCGCTGCTCCTCGCCACGTCGTTTGAGAAGACGCAGTCGGAGAAGTTAATGCGGCCGTCATTTATATTTATTAGAGGAAGTTGGTTTAAAAAGGGACGGCATCTTACGAATGGCGAGAGCAGTCCGTTCTCTCGGACTGTGGGGGAAGCTTTAATATTACGCGTTTACATGGGACTAGGGGAGAGGGATCACAATGCTTTGTGCGGGGAGGGAGACCATTCACAACCGGCTTCGTGAGGAAGACCCCGTGCAGTAGACTTGCCAATTTACATTGCTAATGGTCGTTTCACATTAGAGTATATGCTAATAAGGAGCATTCAGATTAACTAGTTGAGTGTCTCCTGCTTGCAAGCAAGCCGCCCCGTATGCTCTACTAAAACCAACGTTACTAAACCACTCAGTTGGGAAACTGCCATAGAGACTGCTCTGCAAAAGTGGCCCCGATCTGTACTCGCGAACCGAGCTAATGGCGAACACAACGACGCCGTTTCTCCCGCAGCGGCCACTCGAGGAACCGCACGTTACTTCTATTTGGCTTTAATCGGCCATTTGGGTGCCGAAACAGATACGGTGGAAGAGGTTACAGGGGTGCCACCCCCATCTCCCTAGCGGACGCGCCGCGTCTTACTACCGAAGTTAAAATGCACCTAGGTCGGGACGTGCTACCTGAAAGCACCCCTGAGGCATGGTTGTATAAAAACAATATTAATTGTGCCGCAAAACCTTGCAAACTAAAGATTTTAAAAAACATCACGCGCCCTTCTTTTCGTACTAAACTCCAATAAATTTCATACAAAAAGAGTATTTTCCGTTTGTTTTTACGGAAAAACATGTTCTCTAAAACCTCAAGGTGACCACAGTTAAGACAAATGATACAGAGTGGCGCTGTTGTCGTGTTTAGCTCGGTCTCGGTGGACGCCAGCGGCCCAGGTTTCGACGATGAGTTTCCCAACTGAGTGTTTAAGTAACGTTGACTAAAACTCTCTGTTGAGGTAGGCATTTCGTTCCGATACGCCTTATGCTCCATGACACACACATAGGGTCGTGTTCTTGCCGGTAACTATAAAACCTCTAAGCGCACAACTGTGCCTTCAGACGTCACAGGTGTTATCCTGTCAGGCAGAGCCATCCGGATCCGGCCTTCAGCAATAACGATTCACCTGAAGGCTTTCGACGGTATAATTTAAAACTTAAGAAACTAGTCCATCCACTTTGGTATAACACATAAAGAAAGAAAGTAAATGATGATTGTTGAGCGTTTGGCAGTTTAAGGGGCCTGATATAATAGCGTTCACTGCACCAGAAAGCCGCCAACTGTCCAGGCATTCTCTTCTCACTGAGTATATTCAAATTGCTAGAAAAGTAGATTATCTCAGAAACAGGGTGAAGATAACAATTTTAGAGTAATGAAACATCAAAAAACATAATGAGTCACAACCAATCAGGGATAGTTTCTAATATATGCCCCGCTCTTGCAAATCTTTAACCAGCTTTCCTCATCTTGCATCGATGGATAATCGTTAAACAGCGGAATATCACAATAATTCCTTAAAACCTCTCATGCCCGTCATGCAGTCTCCATGACAGGGCTGTCCGGCCTGTCATGAAGACTGCAGTTGTCAGAAAATGATATTTTCCATACGCGTCGAGCAAAGCATTAAGCGGCAACCTAATAAAAATACAGAACTTTGATTTATGGCGCTGATTTGCACTGTAATGCACCCTGTTAACTAGGACATTAACGCGTGCCAATCGTAACTTTTTTTTGTGATCATTTTTCGATTGTTTGTTTTCTTTTGCTAATCTTAACTTCATGCTATGGACCATTCACACATACACAAGAGCGACCTTAGCGCTATTAGTCATCGCTGGAAATGGCGCTGCCCTTGATAATGCAGCGCTGACAGCGTTAAATTAGTGATACAGCGAAAATACATAGCTATATCAGTGGAAATTAACGTTATAGTCAGGGCTGCTTCAGCGCTGTTCCTATGCGGAGAGCAAGTAGTCTGCTTCCTGCGGAAGAGTTGCGGTGACGTCGGAACGACGCCGAGCTCTGATTGGCTTTGTTTAAAAGGATAGTGGGTAGACGTCAATGCTAGATGCCTTGAGGTCTAATCACTATTTTTTTTTTCAATCGGCCAATAAGAGCTCACCGATTTGACGTCATCGCAACCCCTGTGAAAGTAGCAGACAAACTTGCGCTCCGCATAGCAATGATTTAGCGCTACTGTGTATGTTTTAGCTGGCCTTAAGTAAGAGCGAAGACGAGCCGATGGAACCAATCAAGCAGCAACATGGGAATTCGCCTCGACATAGCGGTTTTACGTCTGTGCGCCAATATTTTCGCCTCCTAACATTTGACTGCACTCTGACTTAAGGTTAAAATAAAAATAGCAGACAAAATGAGAACAGCGAAAAAGCAGTCTTCCAAGGAAACAACTGCATACGTCTTAGACGTCTAGCGTTCCCGGCAGTGTCAGATTCTTGAGGGAGTGAGTATCGGAATGACGCTTACGTGGGCATTGTGCCATTGTTCGTGAGATAGAGACGCCGGCTGAGTGAAGAGCAAGGTTCGGACGTTACGCAATACTTGGAAGCGAAAGGCAGCGAAATATCTCCCGAATCAGTTTCACCCTTTCGAGGTCTGCATATCGGCGTGTTCACTGAAGCCGGATGGTCAAATCATCCTCGTTCAAGCATTAGGTAATTAGAGTTTTCTTTCATTTACTCGGGTCGATTTGCCATTGTAGCCGTCGAAGGAACTTTTGACTTATCCTTGACTAATGTATATACTTGGAAATGAAGTTTAAGTGCACAAATTGACAGAAAGGTACTGTGTCTCAAGTGCAGTCACGGACCGAGTTTTCGAGCTTCTATAAGGAGTATTCACTGGCGGCCATAGCCGTGTGCTCGGCTGCGGAGCGCGTGCTGAACGCGAGTGCTGTCGGTGAGTGCCTGAGGCTTCCTTTCCGTTCACCGAGCAGCTTAAGTGTTTAAGGCAGTTAGTTCTGTGGTGTCGCCAGACGGTTGATACGGGCGCTGGGCAAAAGTAGCCAAACTTTTTTGGAAATTTCTGAACATGGATCCGATAAATCTCGCGGCGATTGTGAAGCCCGATTTAATGCTCTTAGCGGAAGAGCTGGGTGTTAAAGTGGTCAAGGCCATGAGAAAGCCCGAGATTATCAAGGCCATTGAAGATTGTGGCGCGGGCGCCGACGAAATTTCCGAGTGTTGGAGCGAGGTGCAGAAGAGACGAAGGGAAGCGGAACTTCGCGCCGCCCAACGTGCCGCTCAAGAGGAGCTTCACGCGGCTCAAGAGGGGCTTCACGTTGCTCGAGAAAAACTTGAGCTAGAAATGCTTCAACGTAACTTTGACGCTGGTGAGGCCATTGTGGTGGATAACAGCTCGAAAAAGTTTGACATGCGAGCCCTTTTGCAACCTTTTCGCGTCGGCGGAGACATGGGTCTCTATTTAGTAAATTTCGAACGGGTTTGCGCTAAGATGGGTCTTGTAGAGTCGAGCTGGCCTCAAAGGCTCTTGAGTTTACTGCCAGCGGAGGTGGCCGACGTTTTGGCCCGATTAGATCCTACAGCAGCCGATGACTACGCGTCCGTAAAGTCTTGCCTGCTTAGGAAGTTCAGGTTGTCGCCTGAACTTCCTAACCAAGAATGCCGGTCTTGGCAGCCTATTAATGCGAGCTCGTTCTGAGCATGCGCTCTAAACAGTGACCTCAAATATGGCGGTGTTATGTACCGGCACTGCAGGCAGGTGGACTAAGTAGCCGATGCCGCGAGCCTCGGGACAATCGCGTGCTAGCGAGAGCTCGGGCACTTGTTCCTGGACCGAGAACCGCGATGGACGCACCGTCCACACTGTAAAGCTGACAGTAAAGCTTGTACTTATCAATTGGCGACGAGTGAGAGAAACGAACTTGCGGCTTTGAGAAGATGGCGACTCACGGCACCATGGAAGCGTTCTCGGGAAAGGGCTGGTCATCTTGGGCGGAGCGGCTTATCTACTACTTCGAGGCCAACGGCATCAGGGATGGCACCAAGAAGCGGGCCGTTCTGCTAACTCTGTGTGGTCCCTCCACATTTGAAACGGTCAAGGCATTGGTGGCTCCCAAATCTCCAAGTGAGTTGACCTTCGAGGAGATCGTGAATTTGCTCCAAGCACATTTTGATCCCCGGCCGGCAGAACTGTTTAGCCGTTGCAAGTTCCAACGGCGAGATCAACAGCCCGAAGAGTCAGTGACCGCTTACGTCGCTGCTCTTAAAAAACTTGCAGCAGACTGCAATTTTGGTACCCTTCAAGGGACTCCGACGCCTAGCACAGCTAGCCCTCCCGTCTCAGCGCCAGCTGCTGGGGCAGCTGACGGCACGGTCAGCACAGTCACAACAGCGGTTCCCAGCAGCGCGACGATGTTACCCATGGACATAATGTTGCGCGATCGTTTTGTTTGCGGTCTTCAAAATGAAAATCTTCAGCAGCGGCTATTTACGGAGCGGGACCTTACGTTTCTCAAGGCGTTCGACATTGCTGTACGAGCCGAGAGCGCCAAGGACCACCAGCGGCAAATAAAAGCAGATTTTCAAGAAATAAACAAAGCGGAAAAAACGCGCCCAGCACTTCGTCACCATGAGAAGACGACGCCATCGCCTACGCCCTGCTATCGCTGCGAAGAACTCCACAGTCCTAGTTCTTGCAAGTTCCGGACATCACAGTGTCGGTACTGCAAAAAGACGGGACACATCGCGAAAGCTTGCTTCAAGAGAAAAAAAAACTCCCAAAACTCCGTACAGGCACTCGAACCACAGGAGAATCATGGCCCCTTTACGGAACCGTCAGGCTCGCTGGATGACCTGTACGCCGTAGCACCGCGGCGGGAGCCGGCAGAGAAGGTTATGATAAGCCTGGAAGTTCAGGGTGTTCCTCTCAGATTTGAGGTCGACTCGGGAGCGGCGTTTTCTTTGATCAGCGAACAAACGTTCCGAGCAGCGTGGCCAAGGAACCCTCCGGAATTTACAGACGATAACATCGCTCTGCGTACCTGGTCTGGGGAAGGCATCGAATCTCTGGGAACAATTCACGTCATGGTCCAGTTCAAGAAACTGAAAGTGAACTTGCCTCTTCTTGTCATGAAGCACCCCGGATGTAACCTTCTTGGGCGGAATTGGTTTGCAGCCCTGGGAATTGGCCTCAGCGGCGTGCACCAGGTGGTGTTGGACGGCAGCCTGACAGCCACCATCGAAAGGTACGGGGCAGTTTTTGACGGCAACCTGAACGGCTACAACGGGCCAGCGGTAAGCCTAGAACTGGAAGACAGCGCGTCACCCAAGTTCCTACGAGCTCGCACGGTGCCATTTGCGCTCAAACCAGCGGTCGAAGCCGAGCTGCAACGTCTCACTGAACAAGGTATTCTTGAAGAGACTCAGCACTCGAATTGGGCAACACCCGTTGTAGTAGTAAGGAAGAAAAACGGCAGCATCAGACTTTGTGGTGACTACCGCAGCACCGTCAACGCTGTGACGCTCAAGGCGTCATATCCACTGCCGACAGTGACAGAGGTGCTCGCAAAGCTGCGGGGAGGGAGAATTTTCTCCACCATCGACCTGGCTCAAGCATACCAGCAGTTACGAGTCACCGAGAACACAGCTGATGTTCTTACCATCAACACGATAAAGGGCCTTTATCGTGTCAAGCGACTTCCTTTCGGCGTCTCGGCAGCACCAGTCATTTTCCAGAAATGCATGGAGACAACACTTGCAGGGTTATCTGGTGTCAGCGTGTATCTGGACGACATCATTGTCAGCGGTACCACAGCCGCAGAACACGCCCAGCGCCTGAACCTTGTCCTATCAAGACTCCAAGAAGCTGGCCTACGAGCAAACCGTGAGAAGTGCCTATTTGGCGTTCCTGAGGTGACATACCTGGGCCACACGATCGATGCGGTTGGTGTTCACCCAACCAACGACAAGATCAAGGCGTTCAGGGAGTTGCCAGAACCAACGTCAAAAGCCACGCTACAGTCGTTCCTCGGAATGCTCGCATTCTACGACAGGTTCTTAGAAAACCGAGCGACTGTAGCCTGCGATCTGTACAGACTACTAGCCAAGAACGTCCCCTGGCACTGGGAAGAGCGCCATGCCCTCGCTTTCCGCAAGCTGAAAGAGTTGGTTCTTCGCAAGACAACGTTGGCTCATTACGATGAGTCGAAAGCACTGCTTCTGTCCTGTGATGCGTCACCATATGGCGTCGGCGCAGTTCTTGCGCAAGTCGACCACGAGGGCAGGGAAGCTCCAATCGCATTCGCGTCAAGAACTCTAGGGGATGCCGAGAAAAATTATTCACAGCTCGATCGAGAAGGATTAGCTATAGTATTTGGGGCGACGCACTTTCATCAATACATCGCCGGACGAAGTGTCGTTATTATCACCGATCACCAACCACTGCTCGGTATCTTGGGACCGCAAAAGCCGGTACCGCAAGTCTTGTCACCCCGAATGCGGCGATGGTGCGTCAAACTATCGGCGTACGATTACAAGCTCGTGTACAGGCCTGGAAAACGACACCAGAACGCGGACGTTCTAAGCCGTCTGCCCCTGCCTGACAGTGACGACGAGCCTTGCTCACCAGGAGACGTACTGATGATTGAAGCCTTGTCAAGTTCTCCGCTGACAGCAGAGAAGATAGCAGCCATGACATGCGCGGATCCGATTCTGTCCCGCGTCTACGAGGCTGTGCAGCAAGGCAAGCTTCATGAGCTCACGGAGAAGGACTTTACCGCGTACAGAAAAAAAGGCGCAGAGATGTCCACTCAAAGAGGATGTGTCATATGGGGATCCCGGGTGGTCATACCGGCCTTGGCACGTCCTGAAGCCATGAACTTAGTGCATGCTGGACACAAGGGAATTGTGGCCATGAAGTCATCTGCACGCAGCTATGTGTGGTGGCCTGGCATCGACCGCGACATAGAGGAAGCTGTTGGCAGCTGCTCCATCTGCCAAGAGTCCAGGAAAATACCAAGCAAGGCACCGCTTCCTACGTGGGATCACGCATCACTTCCTTGGGACACGCTACATTTGGACTTTGCAGGCCCTCTGGAAGGAAACATGTTCCTTGTCGTTGTAGATGCCTACACGAAGTGGCTGGAAGTTCGAAGCATGACGAATGCCACATCTGCAGCGGTCATCAAAGAACTCCGAGGTATGTTCGCAACTTTTGGACTGCCTCGCAAGATTGTTTCCGACAACGGAAGTGTCTTCGTATCCAAGGAGATAATGGACTTTTATGAAAAGAATGGCGTGAAGTTAGTGACCAGCGCTCCGTACCATCCACAGACAAATGGCCAAGCCGAGCGCATGGTTTACGAGCTAAAGCAAAGTTTGACAAGAAAGAAAACGGGGTCGCTGTCACTGAGAATTGCTAGATTCCTGTACAAACAACACAACTCAGTTTGCAGCTCGACAGGGAAAACACCAGCATTCTTGATGTTCAACAGGGAGCTTACTACGAACCTCAGTAGACTTCTTCCTCATCCAGAAAGTAGTCACAAGGAACGAGCTACGGAATTGACACCGCCGTCCAGGGTGTTCCACGAGGGACAGGCAGTCTATGTCCTAAACTTCAAAGGAACCCCCAAATGGATCCAAGGAAAGTTGACCAAAAGACTTGGAAGTCGCTCCTGGCTGGTGGAGACGGCAACTGGATCAACCCGCCGTCACGTGGATCAAATCAGGCGCCGATTCACGGCATCGGCTCCATCGGCTGAGTGGTCTGTTCCTGCTCCTGATTCGGACTCTCAACAGGATCACCCTACCGAGAGGTCGTCAGTCCAAGATAATTCCGAGACGACACCGAAACATACGACAGACGCCGGAAGCGGAAGAAGGGAGCAACCTCCAAGAAATAGGCATCCTCCAGAACGCTATGGGAGCTACATCTGAGGGGGAAGAGGTGTTATGTACCGGCACTGCCGGCAGGTGGACTAAGTAGCCGATGCCGCGAGCCTCGGGACAATCGCGTGCTAGCGAGAGCTCGGGCACTTGTTCCTGGACCGAGAACCGCGATGGACGCACCATCCACACTGTAAAGCTGACAGTAAAGCTTGTACTTATCAACCAACCAAGCCCTTCTAAAGGGACCCTACTTTCGAGGCCAATTCGGCCTCTTCTTCAGGGGCGACTACGGCTATGGCCGTTGAGGAGCAGATTCCTTTTCTTTTTCTTCTATGGTGTATGTATGGCCTTCTTCTTCTTCTACGGCTGTACCTAGAGCCACTGAATAAGCGTAGCTTATTTAGTGGCACTAGCTGTACCTTTTCAATAAAGTGACGAAGCCCGTTCACATATGCGGATGGCAAAGCTCCGAGAGACCGATTGATGTTCTGTGGCGTTATTTGAATATGCCAGGATTCGAGAAACAGTTTTTTCGGGGATTTGTCTCAATGTCAATGAATGCGTTGTCAAAATCAATAAGATGGTCCCTGACGCCACAGTGCTCAGCGGCCGCGCTGCGCTCATGATCCGACTTGCGTACTGTGGAGCGCGAAAAGGACGGCACCTTACCTTTCTTGGATGTGCTAGTAAAACGGCAAGGGCAAGAGCTAAACTTTTCTGTATATAAAAAACCGACGCACATTGGACGCTGTACCTTCAGTTTGAATCCAGCCACCCAGCCAATCACAAGGCGTCGGTGGTCAGGACACTCCTAATAAGGGCAAAGACCATCTGCTCATCAGAAGAGGACAGAAGAAAGGAGGAACAAACCGTCATTGCTGACCTTAAAAAAAAAAACAAAAAAACGGCTGCTGGTGGGCTACACGAGCAGCTTCATCCACCGCGTTGCCCGAGGTGTAGGCCGAAACCAATGACACGTGCAGCAACAGTCAAGTGCGAATTCCCGCCCAACCTCGCGCATCAGCGTTTTCTACTTAAACGGAACAAGCGAGGCACTGGCACGTGTCCTGGCTAAAGAGGGTATCCAAATGGCGCACAAACCTGTGTCTACCCTTGGACGACGACGACGACTTGGACGACTTGGACGACGACGACGTCCAAAAGATCGCCCTGCTAAAGACAGAGCCCAAGGCTTTGTATATAAGATTCCTAGCGGGGTTTGCGCGTCCACATACATCGGCGAAATAAATAACTTTACGGAGAGAATCCGTCAACATAAAAACAACGTACGCAAGTTGGATCATGAGCGCAGCGCGGTCGCTGAGCACTGCGACGTCAGGGACCATCGTATTGACTTACACAACGCATGCATCATTGACGTTGAGACAAATCCCCGAAAGAGTCTGTTTCTCGAATCCTGGCATAATCATACAACGCCACAGAACATCAGACGGTCTCTCGGAGCTTTGCCATCCGCATATGTGAACGGGCTTCGTCACTTTATTGAAAAGGTACAGCCGTAGAAGAAGAAGAAGACCATATATATACACCGTAGAAAAAAAAAAGATAAGGAAACTGCTCCTCAACGGCCATAGCCGTAGTCGCCCCTGAAGAAGAGGCCGAATTGGCCTCGAAACGTAGGGTCCCTTTAGAAGAGCTCGGTTGGTGTTCAAACTTTTTAATAATGGGTCAGCTTACATGGTGTGCACGAAATAGCAAAACGTGTACTGACTACGTGCTTACATCCTACACACTCGGATTTCAACTACAGATCATGCACGTAGATGAGGCGGGAGTCTTCAGTTTAGGAAGTGACCCCCATCGTCTGAGGGTTTTTTACCCCTCAACGTGCAAACGATCACGTAAAGTACGGTGCAACATTGTTGAACTTGTGCTACCTGCGAGCGGCCGTCGAAGTCCTGGCTTGGGAGTTTGGGGCTAGCAGGAGACGGCTAGCAGTGGCGGACTTCGGGGAATGGACCTTTTGTAGAAATACGCGGTGCGCATGCGCGGAATATTTCATGCGCCTGGGTTCGAGAGTATCTAGTTCCAAACAATCCGCCATCTTGCATTTCTCGCCTTTGAGCGGTTTCGTTGTGTCGACCTCGGGGCGGAAGATTACGCACGATGGGGACAAAGGTGAGCTTGGGGGAGCCGTATCTGGGTCACATCGCCTCAATGGGTGAACAGGATGTAGCTGACGTTTTGGGTGTGGAACGGGTGGGAGAGGCCTTGGGCGCGAGTTGTTTTCCAGTCACCTAGTCTCGAACCGATTCGCGTGTCTAGGTGGCAGCACATATTCGCCAAGAGGTCCATTCATTGGGAAACTCAAGCACCTCATTAAAGTGATCCCGAAGCGGAGGTCGACGTAAGAGCTGGTGGGATGCGGAAGCTATAGAACAGCGTGTGATGAGAGGAGGCAAGCCAACCGAGCTCATCAACGTGTAGTCAAAAGAGGAGACAGCGGGAAAGTGGAAGAGGCCTGGAAGCTGTACATTGCAGATAAACATATTGCAAGGCCTAATCCAAATCAAGTTTACAGGGGCCGACCTGCTCAAAATAAAAGAATTTAGGGATAGCGGTAAAGCGGCAGCTGATTAATTCTGGCGATATGTCAAGACAATAGAGATAAATTACCCGATACCACCATTTATGGAGGAGCATACTGGAAAGGATGTGCAGGACATGACGTAACATTTATCGGAATACCTGACCATTCTATTGGTGAAGAGATCAGAACAAACGAGTAGACGACCCATCGTAAGTGGTATCATCAGGGCAGTTAAAGGGACCATGAAGGCAGTTTCGAAGTTTTATTCGACGATTGAAATGGATGTCAGGCACGTCTCAGATACTGTTGACCAAGTTCTAGCCCGAACAGAAGTTTGGGTGCCGCACCAATCGAGCAAACAGGCGCGGTAATAATAGCGCCGGGAACGATGCCTGAGACCCCACCGAGGCGGCGGCAGAAAGGTGAACTAAAGTGCGCCGTTGAAGCGTGACGACAACGGGCTCCTCGTCTGGCGATTGGTTCAAACGATAGACGCGCTCTTGGTTTCGATTTCGGTGGTGAGATGTGATGAAAAAAGTTCATTTGAACGTTGGATAATCTTTTAAAGTTGTAGTTGGGAATTAATAGGTTTCATACCGTGTATAAAAGCATAATCTGAAGCGATCCCTCCGTTTGTCACTGGTTGAACGCATCCCGCACTGCTACCTCGGGCGCGTAACAAGCATCGAGCAACCGTGGAAAAAAAAGAAAAAGGTACGAGCGCCGGGGGCGGCGGACTTTTGGTTCTGGTTTCGTGCGTCGTCTCGTGTTCGCTTTGCGAACTGGTGTCTCACCAATCATGCCGCGTTTATGTGCAGTAGTAGGTTGCGCGAAAGGTCGGCTAAAGACGTGTGGTCGATCGGGCGACGTTAGTTTGCATAAACTGCCGACCGATGCAGCAATGCGCAGCATTTGGTTGCGCGCCGTCGTCTTGCGTAGAGCTGTGGACAGCGGTGTCAGGATTTGTTCGTTGCATTTCCGACCAGAAGACTTTGAGCAGCACCTTCACGTCAGCCGGAGTCGCTCTGAGGCGGCGACCGAGGAGCTGGTGGTAGGCGGCGGAGCTCTGACAAGCTCCACTGTTTCCGTCCAATCAGAGCGAGCAAGACCGTCGTCTACGTCTCGCAAAGAAAAAGTAGTGGCGTCGAAGTCTAGCATTCGAGCGCGGAACGTGAAACGCCGGCGTCCTTTCCTATATACAGGGTGTCACAAAAAAAATATTTACAGGTTTTTTTTTTTACCGCAAAAATAAACTAGGCATCGCCGGACGCTCCTTTTCCACCCAAAGGTAGCGCTAGAGGTCACAACCAGATGCCAAAGTTTCAGCCTGATCCGATACCTTATTCAAAAGTTATGTGATTTTCTGAAAAATTCAGTGGGAAAATGGAGCCCATTTTTGCCCGTTTTCGGTTTCTGGCGCCATAGAGCCCCATGTACTCTAAACCTCCGTCGGCCACCATTTTCTCATTGAAATTTTTAGAAAATCACTTATAACTTTTGATTAAGGTATGGGATCGGGCTGAAACTTTGGCATCCCGTTGTGACCTCGAGTGCTACCTTTGGGCAGAGAATGAGCTTTCGGCGATGCCTAGTTTGATTTTTCGGTAAAACAAAAACGTGTAAATTTCTTTTGTGACACCCTGTACTCTGTTCACCCTTATGCTGAGAGTGCAGCTAATGCTAGAAGCATGAGAGCTTGAGGTCGCTTTTGAGGCGTTTTTCTGCAGAACGAGCACTCGCGCTAGAAATGTACGCCTCACAGCCACCCGCGGGCTAGCTCGAGCTCGTAGCTTTGGCGGCAATCTCAGCTTAAGGGTGAACAGAGTATAGTCTTAGCAACGGCTGTCTTTAAGGGTGTGTGAAAAGACGCCTTTCGAAAGTAACGTGCTGATTATTAGAAGGTCAGGAGCACTGCACAATGACGGAACAACTGACATCGTGGCACGTGAAAGTCATTCCATAAGATAGCGGTGCGCGGCAAACGCCAGAGGCCAACGAACCAATCAAACAGCGTCGAACGTGCAGCGTCACTGCGCTCATCACCTTTTTCTGCAGGTGTGTTTTGGCTTCTAATTCAAACAAACGCACATTTGGTGCCGTGATGTTGCGATCTTAGTCCGCCATTCTGCGTGGGTTCCAGAGCTACCAACAGAGGGGAGTCTTTCGAAAGGGGTCTGAACTAAAGTTCATAGATGAGCTTCCCACAAGTAGTGACATTCTTTGAAGCGCCGACTGCGTGACTGTGCAGGTTTTAGGAAGCGAATGGCGGCGCACAGGAGAAGACTGAACTGAATGACGCCATTCTGTACCAGCGGAATGGGCTTTGCCATTTGTATTGGTTGCCCTTACTTGTGAAGTATCAATGGACTTATAGTCTATTCCGGTTCGAATGGAAGAGCACCGCGTCATTCATAAGCTTCGCAGTGCGAGAGAAAGACCCGACAAACGGATTTCTTAAGAGTGTCAAATCTAAGGATGATACTGCTTTATTCGACTGGAACCGGCATCCGCAACATGTCAAACTGTCTTCCCATTAGCTTTCTATTGATTTCAGAAATTCAGTCGTTCTTTACGAACTAGGAATTAGCCTTGAAGAAAGAGAATAAAAATACTTTAAAGCGTACGTAGCTTCCCACAAGTGGTGACATTCTTTGAAGCGCTGACTGCGTGACTGTACACGTTTTAGGAAGCGAATGGTGGCGCACAGCAGAAGACTGAACTGAATGACGCCATTTTGTTCCAGCGGAATGGGCTTTGCCATTTGTATTGGTTGGCCTTACTTGTGAAGTATCAATGGCAACAAATGGGGAGATCACGGTGGAGACGTCTTCTGCTTTGGATCGAGGAGCAGCTGCGGGAGCGGAACTTCGTCCACACTTGGTCACTCCTCACCGCGCCTCGTCTCTGCCTCTCCATTACTCGAACGTAGACTCTATAAACTTTTCTTTTTTACGCTTGAGAGTCATCATCTGCTCACAAAAGAACATGGTTGTGGACATGTGGTACCACCGGAGTTTGCTGAACGCGCCATAAGGCTGTTCTTTGATGTCGGGGAGTAGAGTCCTCTCATACTCAAAGTGAAACATGCAAATTCTTTTTTTCTGAAAGGCTGAAGCGTAACGTTTGGCCCTCTTTCAAACGTACTGATCGTTGGCACCGCAGATGCAAAGTTGCCGAATGCATCGTCCAGTCGCCTGCGTTTTTGCTTCCACGAAGACACGGGGTTGAATTCCCACCACCGGCATCTCTAATTTTCTCTAACGTTTTTTTTTTTTTTTTTTTGCTATTTTGTAGATGTTGACTATAAATTGTGGGGCTCTTTTTGTTTTAAAGAGAGTTGACATTCGTTTGTCTGCTTACGCAGCCCAGACGTGGGACGAGGCGGGTCACGTGATCTCCCTTTCTTCCTCAGCGTGTGGATGACGCACGTTTTTACGACGGCTGTAAGGGTCGAAACGACTGCAAGCGGACACAAACACGCCATCCTCTGTTCGGAGAAGCGCGTGAACTCGAGTGAGTTCACAGACGTTGCGTGGGCACGGCTCAAACTCGAGACAGAAAACAGCTCCCGAAGAACGTGTGGAAAGTAAAAACGAAAAAAAAAAAAAACACAATACGATGATGTACTTGTACGACAAGAACAGACAAAGAAAGAGAGAGAGAGAGAGAGTGGAAGTCATAAAAGCTATTTTAGCTCCGTTCACGGAAGCGTAAAGTAAAAAACGGCGAAGGACGGAACGGCGGAACGGCGGATAGAGTGCCGAAAATTATGAGAATCAGTGCTTTATTGAAATTATATAACTGTATTTTCTACACAGATTGCTTAACAAAAAACAAGCCTATTTGTATTTGAGATATATCCACAGCCTATGGTTCATCGTAACAGCTTACTATTGTACGAATGCGTCTTAGACTGATGCATTCTTGTTAAGTGGTTATTTAAAAGGATTATTAAAGAGCCAAGTGTGACACACGGCGAAGGACCTTGGCGTGATGGGAAAACCGCGAATGCAGCATGCATGAGGCCGGGGAGCCTCTACGTTTCATTTCGCAAGGCACCTCTCTGTTAGCTTATTAATATTCTGAATGACCGTAAACCACTTGGATGGAGCTGCACCTACCATAGACGATAGGAGTAACAATAAACAAATATAAAACCACGCTTATACCTAAAACGCCGTAGCAGCGTTTTGTTCTTAGCCTATCTGTCTTTCATTTGAGTAGACGTCGACTTTCGCGGATGCATGATGGGAAGGCTATCGTACGTTTTCATAACGGAAAAAATTAATTGCGGGATGCAGATTGGAAGTCAACGAAGACTGTGTAGGGCTATGGTTCGATATGTTTCAATTCAGAACCTATAGCTTGCAGCAAAACATACGTGAAATTGTGTTTGTGCATGTTTGTACAGCGCGAAGTTATTCAACCCTAATGGGCGTTTGATGCCTCCGTGCCTCCACTGTTGAAAAGGTTTAGCCAGTGCAGCACGACCGCTAACCTGGGACCGCTAACCTGGGGCAGAACCTATGGCTCGCGCGGCAGGACCCACAAGGTCCTGCCGCGCGAGCTTACGTTCCAGGCGTTTTAAGCAACGGTGCGTTAGCATGCTGGGCCACCGAGTATCAGAACACTTATTTTTGCTGCGGCCTATTGGCGACGTGAGCGATCGAAAGCGTCGCTGTGGTCGGCCTACCACAATTGGCCGAATGCTGTCTATGACGTCAGCAAAGGACGTCTCATCGACGGAAATAAGAGGAATGTAAGAACTTCAATTTTGACGGTTTTGGCAGTGTTGCTTTGAGAGCGCTATGATTTGTGGCTTCCACCTGCTCATTACAAACACCATTGAACTTGTTGTTCACAAGGTAATGACGTCACGAAAGGTAACCAAACGAGGGCGCCACCGAAACATCTCGCCGCTAATATGTAAGCTTCGAATGTAATGGACTGAGTTCGAGCCACAGATTCTTCCGTCTGGTGCCTTTTATAAAAGGAGGCAGTCCCGAGGCGTGCAAGCGAATAATGTAAGAAGACGTTCAGGCAACAAAGGAAAGCCATAACGTAAAGATAGAGCTAGTGACGTTTTCAATATAACACTCAGGCACGTAGCCAGGATTTTTTTTTTTTTTTTTTTTGGGGGGGGGGGGGGCGCTTATGACAAAATGCTGTATGAGGGGGAGGGGAAGAGAGGAGGTTCCAGCAAAATGGAAGATTTCGGGGGGGGGGGGGGAGGGGGGCGGGCCCCATGGGCCTCCCCCCTGGCTACGTGCCTGATAACACTTCCCGGTTCCTGAAAACAATGCGACGTAGAACTTGCGATACGTGCACCTGCGTTTCAAGGCCCACGATGCGCGAATTCGAGTCAGTGACTGACCAGTGACAGTCTGGGAGCGGCAGCGGACACGCTGAATCTCGAAGGAGGACACACGGACAAACATGTTTAGGACGGTGATGATGCCACTCTCCAGGGCCCTACCCGTGCACGCCTCATCCGGCAAAACAAAGCGCCCATGAATGAAGTTCCGGCGAGCCGGCGTGATTCGGTCTCGTGCATATTTTCCTCAAGAAGCCACCGCTGCAAGGGGGAAAACCCAGTCGCCCCGCGCACCTTGCACGGACGGCTGCAAGCGGAGGGAACGCAAACGTGAAAAAGCGGTCTGCCCTCGGCCGCGCTCGCTCTCCGCCCGTCTACCTGCCGCGGCAACAGACGTGCCGCTTTCATTCCGTGCGCTTGCCTCCGTCGCTGACCCCGTTGTTGAGGCTGCCACTCTCGTGCTCCTGCTCGAAGGTCCTGCAGGACTCCGCGAGGACCCGTGGTCGGCGCCTTCCACGGAATTGCACTGCGGCACGAGCAACGTGAGTTGGCGCAGGCGTTTCCTACTGTCAGCTGTCCCTTGCCTTTGTTCGAAGACGTGTAGTAAGCCGCGGTAACACTGCTAGCGCGTCATACAACAGCCACTCTGGAGACACTGCCTGGGCCAAGTTGCTTTCTTGTACGAGCAGCGTGACTGCTCACTCACCATGCACTAGACGTAGTAGACATGATGACCCTAAGGACGCCCTTGAAGCACCTTCGAACCTCGTTTGCTTTTTTACATGATTAGAACATTTTTCTAGACAGTTTGTGCATGACCAATGTGACAGTCATACAAGAAAGGCCCCAGACATTGTGTGCAGACTGACTTTGGTATGATGTATTAGAGCTGTGTTCGCGGCTTTCATCTGTTCTATATCAACTGGCGAGTTCCCGAAGACACAGACAGACACAGACACTAAAAAGAAGAGTGTTAGTGGCCACAAACATGATACAGTTCCAGACTGTGGAAAGGCTGGGCTAAAGGCACCTTCACTGTTCTCGGTGCCTGTCATGCACTGCTTAACCTAACCTAACCTAAGTGAATCGTACTTTCTCCTTCTCCTAACTGAATCTGCACGAACCTATGACCAGTCTTTTCTCCGACGATGTTCGCAGCTTTGCTATGGTTTGGGTCATTCGACGTTTATTTTCTGCATTGACTTGGCAGACCCCGGAAACACATCACCTCCGTTTCAGCCCCAAATCTTGTACAATTCACTCGGCTCTGAGCTGAGAGTGCGGCAGGATAGAGACCTTGTAGGACCACTAAATTGTCGTCCCCACTGTACGTGTCTGCGCTTACCTCCATTACGCACTAGTGTAAAGCATATATGCGGAAAACCTTTTTTTCTTTTCACGTGAGTCTCGTTGCACCCAAGGATGTCTGAAGGGAAATACTACCTTCTTGGAATATTTCTTCCGGCATTCGAAATTATAAGATATTGTGAATACGTCAGACCTTTATTAAGCTTGCCACCTTGGAGCGCCGTTCCTTATCTACACTCTAAGGAATGTCTGCGCGCCTGCTTACCCGCAAAAAAAAAAAAAAAAAAACTCAAAGAGCCAATATCTGCGATCAACGATATCAGCTCAGCGAATGATGAGGCGGAACATACGTTTAGACCTAAAAATTAAGTCTGCGCTGTGGCATTGCGCAATGTCTAAACAGATGTTCCGCCTCATCCTTCGCTGACCTGATTTCGTAGATCGCAGAGATTAGCTCTTCGAGTGTTTCAGGGGCAAGTAGACGCGCAGGCATTTCTTAGAGTGCCTGGTTGGTCCTCGCTACTTCAAAAAAAAAAAATAATAAACAAGCAGTAAGGTCTACAGTTGTGACGGAAGTTGTTTGGTTACTGCATTATATTATTAGGCTTTTTTAAGTTATCGTCCTGCAAATGGGATAAGGGCCATCGAGGGAATTTGTCGTGACAACGGCAGACTCGTCGCTGCGTTACTGTGATTCTTCTGAAATGCCATCCCAATGTCGTAGGTTGCTCTGCCTGATGAGTGAATCAACTTGTGAAAAGGAAATATAAACGGAACGCATTGTGCGCTTAACAGAGCATTTGATAAAGTAATCAGTAGGTCAGACCTAGACTGGTGTCGTTCACGAACGCGAGGCTCCGGGGTGTATAATATGTAATATGATATAAAATTAGTTCGATGTGAGTTGAGGAGCAAAGTGAGATATTTTCCGGCCATGGCCTCCAAGATTCTTGGCGCGAAAAGCCGTCCTCCGACCGTTGCATCCGCCAAAAACGACTGTCATAGATTAAAAAAAAAAAAAAAGCTCCCTGTAATGTTTGCCACGTGGTGGAGCTGGGTAAAGAGCCACACCCATAAATCATCATTACCATCCTCGTGCTCGAACTTGCTTAAGTAGCTTGAGTATGCAGAGAGCAGTGCTTGCCGGCCGGATAGTAAAATATATAGAACTAAGAACATGCGGACAAGCTGGTGAACCTTCAACGTTTTGAAAACCCCAAAGGCGAACAAGAAAACGGAAGCGACTTGCGCTTGCTCTTACGAATTACACTCGTCGCTTACCTATTTCACGGTTTGTTTTCAACGTTATAAAAAAAAAGCAAAAAAAAAAAAACAGTGAAGAAACCTCACACATAGACAACGAATTACATTACGAGACCTAGGAAGAAACATAGAGCTGCGACAGAGTGGAATGGAGAAATATAGATGAGACGGGCAAGAGAATAGTGGTATTCCACGTGTCTTGATGGGAATATAATGACCCAGAGAGTAGCCCTCTTTCACCTCCTTGGGAAAATGAAGTTAACTGTTTAATGCAACAGGGTTTCACGATCACTTGCTCTTGCAGGAAATTCCCATTTGTGCTGACACACGGACTAAGTTCAACTGCCATTCGATGTGCCCTTTCAGTCGAAATCATGCGCACTATATAGGCCGCCGTGCATGTGGCGGGTCATGGTCTTGTGATAGGTGTATGCATAATTTCATCATCGTAATATATCTGTTAGAGCATCCTTTGCCTATCTAGTAATTCAAAACAAGCTGCAGGGCGAACTTGAGTAAAACTCCCCTTACGTTCTGCATTTTATGTCCGGCAGGACGTCTTTCAGATACCCTGCCTTTAGCACGCGATCGGTGCCTTCCGAAGTGCTTTAGCTGCGCCTGCACGCTCCAAGTTCACGAGGCACCGAAATGTTACTGCAGAAAGGAAGTTCGCGCTGGTGCCGAGAGATGTGCAATACCACTCTGCTGTTGTTGTTTTTTTACCCCGTCAGTGACTATACTAGAATTTCCGCGTGATCTCTCCGAGCTAAAAATGTAATTAAACATTTACACAATTACTCTAAAATTACTCTTAGTTATTCGTAGTAGACACTTTAAAGGCGCTGTGAAAAGGTTTCTGAGATCGCCTAAATATGGCGATAACTCACTCTGCTCGCTATAACCATCCTAGAAATCCCTAAATCATGACGATACGTGGCTTATTTTCCTATTAAAAATCAATCAGAAATCGCAACGCACCGATTTCATCTTTGGCGATAGGAAGAGCCTGTTCCAAAGCCAGGCCGACTGTCAGTCAATAGCAAGCGATGGATCCTCGCGCCTCCGACCGGTGGAACCAAAGGGTGATATTTCGAATCCGCGCGGCTCGGTGTCCTCAGGGGCTTCCCCAGGAATTGAAATCAGGGGAGGTGTCTAAATTTTTTTTTGGGGGGTTAAAGGGGGGGGGGGGGCATTGCGAATATAGGAGTCGTTGCGAATTAAGGGGGTGCCTTCGGAAAAACGAGGGGGGGTCTAAACCCCCCCTAGGGGGGGTCTGGGGAAATCCCTGGGTGTCCTAACAGCACGGACTACGATTCAGCCCAGCGAGGGTGCGCTCGAGCGCTCGAGAGCTGACGACCAGACACATTGCTCCCGCAAATGTCAAATAAAAAAGAAAAAAAGAACAGCAACATTGTTTGTTGTTTTTAGGACGATTATTGCAGTGTTATGTTCACTCTCCTCAAAATCATTATTATTTTTCGACTACTCTTTCTTGCTTCTATCATCTACAAAATCATACACATTTTGTAATAACCGCGTTTTGCAATCTCAACGAAGTGTCGCGTTTTCATTGGTCACATGCCGTCCAGGCTGCCGGCACAATGCTCCTCCCATCGCCGGAGATAATTTCGATCTTTGATTGCTTTTTTAGGAGGAAGATCGGCCACGCGTCGTTATGATTTATAGATTTCTAGGATGCTTAATGCCCGCAGAGTGAGATATCGCAATATTTAGGCCATCTCAAAAACCACCTCACCTAAGAGGGGAGGGGGGGGGGGGGGTGCGCCGATCCACCTTGCAAGTTGGTTGGTTCCGTAGAGTTATTACAATGTATGCTAGAGGTTCAGCTGGGGCTTGTGTATTGTTGCAAATTGAAGCAGACAGCAACCAGTCGAAAATTTGCTTCCGGTAAGGCATTTCTACGGGGAAAAGCTGGTGCGTTTCTTCTTTTTCTTTTTTTTTCTGGGCTTGATTATAAGAGCGAATATTACGAATAATAATAACGAAGCAAGTAGTTTTAATTATTTCTCAATCGGGTAAATAAAAATTGGAGCTTTTTGGAGATCTGTCGTGTTTCTCCTCCTTGCCCCCACTCTCCAGGGTTAAAAATGTCTAAATAAAAATGTTCGTCAGTTACAGTGTTTTTCTGTCAGATTATGTAAAATCACAGTGCTAAAACAGCTTCATACGCGCATTTATGTGCTCTGTCGGACACTATGATCGCGAACACGGCGCAGGCGCTTTTCTGCATGGGGGATTTACGTACCAAACAAACGAAATGCACGTGGAAAACCAAGTGCGACTGCAAGAACTACGGAGTAACACAAGATCAGTAACTCCCTTGCATGTAGACGATCAAAATAAAGTAAAGGCCAAGTTTATGTAGTCATATTTCCGATAAGTATCGCTTTCTTCTCTCTGCTCGTGCGTATGCGCGAAAATGCTCGTTCCGCGTTTAAAACATGACCCGCGCGCTCGAACTTTTTGACAATAGAGAGAAGCCAGAAAACAAGTGCCCGATAAGAGCTGCCCGGCATAGGAAATAATAAAAAAAGGACACCTTTCATAGCCCAACTACTTTATTCTTTACGTTTTGAATGTTTTTAACCGCTCGTAAAGATGAACGACGGGGGTCATTTTGAGACACGTGACAGGACTGGCATATTAGCAACATATAAGCATCACCGGAATTGTGGCGAAACATGAACACACTCCACATTCCTTTGGATTGCCACTTTCCTTAGATTCGTCGCTCGTGCTTACACAAGCTTCTGTGGAATACAGGTTTTGACCTGAAATATGACGGTGCGTTTAACATCGCTCACTGATTACGAAAAATACTGTAACTAATGCAATTGCAATTTTGCAATGTTGATGAAGGTACATATTATTCGGTACGACACAAGTAACAAAAGTTGTCCATGCTATTTTTTGGCTAAGAGACAAAATGCACGCGGGATTTCCCATTGAAATGCGCAGGAGCACCGCAAGTGTAGACTGGTTGCTGTCTGCTTCAATTTGCCTCCCGGAAGTCGCGTAAACACTAGCGCAAGTTGAACCTCTAGCGCACATTATAATAACTCTATGGTTGGCAGCGCCGCCAACGATAGCGTCCTACGCCACGTCGCATTATGAAGCGCTGCCTGCTCCGACATCTTCTAACGCGCCAGCAGTGTCTTGGTGGCCGCGCCTACTCCTTCCCGTAGTCATGTTTCTCGAACTCGCACCGGAGTAAGGATTTCGCTCCATGACATTCGAAAACCTACCCGCGTCCAGCGTTGCCCTCTAAGTTCTCACGTCATTCCGACTTGCAGGATTTGCTCGAAGCTCAGGTTCAGTCGTATCCTCCAAAGTTGTACGCGTCAACGACGTTCTCACGTCATTCGACTTGCAGGATTTGCTCAGAGCTCAGGTTCAGTCGTATCCTCCAAAGTTGTACGCGTCAACGACGTGTTTCGCGGCGTCGGCGTAACTGTGCTAGATTTACCGGGAAAATTGACGTCACGTGATCTCAACACCAATTCAACAGGGAAATTCAGTTTCTCCGCTAGATTTAGCTGGAAAATTGACGTCACATGACCTCAACACCAATTCAATTCCCCTCTAAATCTAGCAGAGAAACTCAATTTGTTCATAGGTGACGTGACACCAAGTCATGGGACGTCATTTTCCCCGCTACATTTAGCGGGGAAACCGAAGTGGGGATGTGTGGAAACTGAAGCGGGGAAACTGCGGGAGGAGGGGAGGGTATGGAGGAGGAGGAGAGAGAAGGGTACGGAGAAGGAGAAGGAGGAGGAGAGGGTACGGAAGAGGAGGAGTTGTACACCTTCCCCTCCGTACCCTCCCCCCTCCTCCTCAAGAGCTGCGCTCTAATTTCGCGTTACAGAGATTTGTAAATGTCTTTCATTTTTTTTGTTTTTTTGTTTACCAGCGCTGGAATATGCCTTTACGAAGCGCTTATGTGTTCGGCGGTCCGGAGATTCCTACAGGACCACGTTCACAAGTGTCAGTGATTCGTGAGAAGTATTGATCGCTTCTCTTATTATCAAATTGCGCGTCGCTCGCTGGCTTATCAAAAACCCACAGTGGGATTGAGGATGATCGCGGCTGTTTTCGCCAGTCTGTGTTCTCAATTTCTGCGTCTGCATCTAAAAAGACATTTAGCGCTAACTGCGGCTTCGTATGATTTACATAAGTTGTGTTCAGGTAAGCTGACGCTCATCAGAAACAAATCTCGGCTGCCACACACGATGACTATGCGAAATGTTTCTGTTAAGCGCCGCACTGTGGCGCCACTGTCTTGTCGCACGGTTTCCATAGAACGTTCTGCGCATATAGTTGCACGACTACTGTGAATTATTTCGTACTCAATTTGTTGTAAGGGGAAAACGAAACGATGCTTTTTTAGGTTTGAAACACGTGTGTTTTTTATAATATGGAATACAACGGATTTCAAATTCGCTTACAAGTATTTTACTTCGCCGCATAAAAAAAAAAAAAAGAAAGACGAGTAACGGTGCGCGGCCAACCGAATGTTTTTTTACTGCGGTTCTTAGAGGAGGGACCAAGTACACAGATGTCGTCTGACAAAAATAGGGGAAAAAAAAACTAGATAAGAATCACTTAAGATGCACATTGATCTTGTTTCAGGTTCACACAGACAAGGGTATTTATGATTTTGGCCTGAAGCTGCACTGAGCAGCGCCACTAGAGGTTTGAATGCGGTATTTTCGCTTCACAGATGTAGAGTGGCTTCATGTGCGCTTCGCATAGAGTGATGCCAACTGCCTGTTTCCCTTTCCCACACCCTCTTCCACCGCCATTTTGTTCCTCTCATTGTTTCCCCGTGCGCCGGAAAGTGGCCTTTCTGTCCATCGGTCCTCCCATCCGAGGGGGAAAATGCTAATCCTCCCTCCGTGGGTTCCACAACGCTGCTACGAACTTGTGAGATAAGGTGCTTGTTTCCGGGAGGGTTATAAGCCCCACGGATTATCGCCGAGAACCAAAATGGCTGCTGGTTTGTCGGCGAGTGGTATTACAAAGGGTGGCATCACCCTAGCAAAGCGCACATGAAGGCTCCCTACACAGATGTGTGTTCTTGCACTCGCCTGCGTTGCTCGTGATGGCTCAATATTATTTTATTAAATTTACATTGGTAAAACAAAACATAAAATAGTCTGAAAGTAAGAGATGCTGAGCACTTTGGATATGAAGTATTGTTCGAGCTTAAATTTGTTTGTTTCATTAATGTATTTCTTTATTCTTGTTTAGATGGCTTGCTAGCCAACGCTCACATACAGTCATGCGTGAACCCAGTTGTGCATGATTGCACACGACAGCGCCGATTTATGACCTAGATTAAAATCACGTTACACGGTCGCGCCTTGCTGATGCGCTCACGCAGCCCTAACCTGTTTCACAAAAATGTCTTCGGCTCGTCGTTTTACATTACTTCTATTCTTGCGTTACGTAATGCACTTGGCTTCCTGTATTGAAATCTCTTATGTCAAAAATATTTTGGTTAGGGGATTGAGATATATCGCTTCTTCTTTCTTTGTTTCTACCCTCGATGATGAAAGTTGACGGAATCTATTGCATAGCAAAACATTGAAATCGTAGGTCAACCTTAAAAAAAAACACAAATGACGCGAAGTCAAGAAGGTTACAGCATTCTGTCGTTATGTCTAGTATTCGTTCGGATTTAATCGATAATCACCAGTTCAACAATGAAAAATATGATCTGCGAGGCAGATTCAGTTTTAGTCTTCGTTTCTGATTCTATTCATGAATATGATACTGTATAAAGATGGGGAGGATGACCATAAAATATATTATAGAGTGACTTACCGCAGTTTCTTGTGCGAAGTTGTCAAAGGCTAGTGTAGATAAAAAAATACCGCAGACAATACCGCTAGATGAGAACATGACTTCGTCTCGCGAAATAGACGTCATACAAAACAATGCGTTCGCGCAATCAAGTAGCTTTGACAGGGCTGCTGAAAATACTCAAGCCACCTGCTATCCCAGTCTCAAATTAAAGATGGTCTACACAGAGGAATCAAAACCCAAACTTAGCGCAAACGAGTATATTACGGGCCATTTTTAAAATTAAGATTAATTAAAAATAATAGTAGCACATTTTAAAAAAACGTTTACGTCTTAACGCGAACAACGATGGCTTCCAACTTGGTGTGTTATACTCCCATTTTACGGGAGCAATAAAGGCCTTTAAAGAATCGACGAACGCCGATGAGAACGCTTTTGGTCAATATCGCGAGCTGAATGGCTGATGTCTTCGAGGAGTTAAGTCTGAAGGAATTTTAGGGGCCCGTAATACGGGGATATTTGAAGATTTGAATAGTTTTAGGTTGTTTATTCTAACCCCCCCCCCCCCCCCCCCCAAGCCGATTTTCGTAAACGAGAAGGATCAGGATAGAACAATATAGAGCAGACAATTTTCAGTGCACCCTGGGATACTTGCCCAACCAAACAGGCCACGAAGATATGTGTGCCCTATCGGAAAGAGCGGTTGTCGGGACTAGTGCCGCGAGCGGCGAACAAGCGGAGGCACAAAGTTCACAACCTCGCGCGGCCGTGTTTTTTTGTTTTTTTTTACGCATGCATTTTAAACGAAACCTTTTAATCCCAAAATGTTGTCAGTCCGTCCGTTCGTGCGATCGTCCGTCCGTCCGACCGTCCGTCCGACCGTGCATCTCCCGCTAAATAGATCGGGAAAATATAGACGTCACGTAACCTATACGCCAATTCAGTTTCACTAATAAATGTAGAGGAAAATTGATGTCTCAGTTACCTGACGTCACGAGGCCTACAGATCAATTCAGTTGTTCCGCCTAAATTTTAGTGGGAAAATTACGTTCGCGGGAACCTATATACACCAATTGCAATTTCCCGCTAATTTTTTGGGGAGATCGATATATATAGTATATATATATAGTATATATAATATATATCTAGATATATATATATATGATATATAATATATCTATATATATAGTATAAGACATATTTTGTTAGATGGCTTGCTAGCCAACGCTCACATACAGTCATGCGTGAACCCAGTTGTGCATGATTGCACACGACAGCGCCGATTTATGACCTAGATTAAAATCACGTTACACGGTCGCGCCTTGCTGATGCGCTCACGCAGCCCTAACCTGTTTCACAAAAATGTCTTCGGCTCGTTTTACATGACTTCTATTCTTGCGTTACGTAATGCACTTGGCTTGGTATTGAAATCTCTTATGTCAAAAATATTTTGGTTAGGGGATTGAGATATATCGCTTCTTCTTTCTTTGTTTCTAGCCTCGATGATGAAAGTTGACGGAATCTATTGCATAGCAAAACATTGAAATTGTAGGTCAACCTTAAAAAAAAAAACACAAATGACGCGAAGTCAAGAAGGTTACAGCATTCTGTCGTTATGTCTAGTATTCGTTCGGATTTAATCGATAATCACCAGTTCAACAATGAAAAATATGATCTGCGAGGCAGATTCAGTTTTAGTCTTCGTTTCTGATTCTATTCATGAATATGATACTGTATAAAGATGGGGAGGATGACCATAAAATATATTATAGAGTGACTTACCGCAGTTTCTTGTGCGAAGTTGTCAAAGGCTGGTGTAGATAAAAAAATACCGCAGACAATACCGCTAGATGAGACCATGACTTCGTCTCGCGAAATAGACGTCATACAAAACAATGCGTTCACGCAATCAAGTAGCTTTGACAGGGCTGCTGAAAATACTCAAGCCTTAACAACACCTGCTATCCCAGTCTCAAATTAAAGACGGTCTACACAGAGGAATCAAAACCCAAACTTAGCGCAAACGAGTATATTACGGGCCATTTTTAAAATTAAGATTAATTAAAAATAATAGTGGCACATTTTAAAAAACGTTTAATTACGTCTTAACGCGATCAACGATGGCTTCCAACTTGGTGCGTTATACTCCCATTTTACGGGAGCAATAAAGGCCTTTAAAGAATCGACGAACGCCGATGAGAACGCTTTTGGTCAATATCGCGAGCTGAATGGCTGATGTCTTCGAGGAGTTAAGTCTGAAGGAATTTTAGGGGCCCGTAATACGGGGATATTTGAAGATTTGAATAGTTTTACGTTGTTTATTCCTAACCCCCCCCCCCCCCCCCCCCCCCAAGCCGATTTTCGTAAACGAGAAGGATCAGGATTGAACAATATAGAGCAGACAATTTTCAGTGCACCCTGGGATACTTGCCCAACCAAACAGGTCACGAAGATATGTGTGCCCTATCGGAAAGAGCGGTTGTCGGGACTATTGCCGCGTGCGGGGCCAAGTTGGCAGCGCGAGCGGCGAACAAGCGGAGGCACAAAGTTCACACCTCGCCGGCCGAGTTTTTTTTTTTTTTTTTACGCATGCATTTTAACGAAACCTTTTAATCCCAAAATGTTGTCCGTCCGTCCGTTCGTGCGATCGTCCGTCCGTCCGACCGTCCGTCCGACCGTGCATCTCCCGCTAAATATATCGGGAATATCGACGTCACGTAACCTATACGCCAATTCAGTTTCACTAATAAATGTAGAGGAAAATTGATGTCCCGTTACCTGACGTCACGAGGCCTACAGATCAATTCAGTTGTTCCGCTAATTTTAGTGGGAAAATTAACGTCGCGGGACCTATATACACCAATTCAATTTCCCCGCTAATTTTTTGGGGAGATCGATATATATATATATATATATATATATATATATATATATATATATATATATACACATATATATGTGTGTTTTTTTAGCGGCACGCATCAACTTGTTTTAGAAAAAACTAATATAAGTTGTGCTTATGTCTTTATTTGTGGCAATATTACCCCCGGAAACGCTATCAACCAAACTGAAGCCTTACCCAGACCGACTAATTCGTCGTGGAAAAAAAAAAAAAAAAAAAATACGGTTACGAATTTTGTTCTTCACAGGCATTGCGCCATGAAAAGCTTTGCGGCGCATGGAGTTCGTTTGGGGAAAATACAGCCGACACGCAGACGATACGATGTGTACACATCGTGGAACGGGTTGTGTAGGAGTTGCTAGGCGCAACGCAGAGATAGTGGCTGGGCTTACAAAAACGTGAACAATACCGAAGCGGTTCGGTCGGTTGACTCAGCTAGGCAAACCGAAGGCAGCACACAGTGCGGCCGGGTTTCTCCGCTACCGGGGCATTCTCAAAAGCCGGGACACTGCCTAGTTCTACCTGGCAAAGCACGAACGGAGATTGTTCTTTTGGTTTTTAATTATATTGCAAATATGGTAATTTTTCTACATTCAGGCTCCTTTATGACATCCTTTCCGCCGTTGATAAAACAAGCTGAAAAAAAATATAATACGGCGATTGTTCTGCCTATCAACTGAGCTCTCTCTATGCATATGTTATGTTTTGTAATTTATTCACCACTTCCTGTACTAAGTGGCTGTAGGCTTTCAAAATGTTGTTTCGAAAAGCAGGTTATGACGACATTAGTGCGATCAAATTTGTCTGAGGCTTCTTTCCTTCTCGCCGTAATTTCCACACCCTATCATATGTCATCTGAATATCAAAGTAAGGTCAGTTATTCCTTAACATATGGTTAGTCTTTCTTTGAAGAAACAAACCCACAGGGTCGTAATTAATCTTCAGTCTTACGTTGCGGCGTGTGAAATTTCTTTTCTTGAACTGAAGCGTAAACCCCGAAAACTTTCAAATGTCGCAGTGTCATCAACTTCTTTCATTCATCACAGGAACTATTTAGAACTACATGTGGCTACTTATACCTGTGACAAAATGGCTTTATATTTGGCGACAATGACGGGTGGAAGAATGTACAACTGCAGAAAAGAAAATCATTATATTCTCCGAGCACCAAAGGAGCATTAACAGATACAGTTTATAAAATCTGCAAAATCATGCTGGAGTTCTTTTTTTTTTTCATAGCTAGTTTTAATCGTGCTAAAGGGCCATTTGACATTAAGAATACCGTATGAAGACAATAAGAACCCAGCTAGGACAAAAAAAAATATTAAAATTTTTTGTAATATCTGAAGAAATTCTCGCTTGCAAGCTACTAGACATCAAAACGCCCATTTCGCTTGGGCTCCAGAAACATCTAGACTCTGAAGAAGTCTGGTTTGACCTGCAGCTTAACAATGCCATAGCGGCCACTTGCTGTAATTCAGCACCGTGCATTTAGTTTTTTTTTTTATTTCTTATTAGGGATTTACACGGCCGATATGTGCAATTTTCCTTCTTTCACGAGGGCTCGAGAAATCGAAACAGACACCACTACAATACTGTCATGGCGTTATGATTTACCTGAATGCAAAATGTGTTACTCTTGTCGCCGAAAGGAGGATAACGGCGGGGAGGAGCTTTTGTAGACCTCGCCCTCCGCTCACAGCCTCTTAACTTACTCCGAATGGAATACTACCTGGTCTGGTAGGTAGGTCCAATAAAAGTTTCCCCAGTCTGAAACGCACAAACCTAATAAAGTCGAAATTATTAAACATATGAGAAAACGGGATTTATGTTGTTCTAATATGACTCCTGTAGCTCGCCCATGCTACTGATTGCTTGTCTTGAAGGCAACTCTGAACGAACGCAAACATAGTGTCAGTGTTGTGCGCTGGTAAGCTACGTAAAAAGCGAAATGTGGAAAACAAAATGCTTCTGATCTTTCCGCGTTGCGTTTGTCGTTTATAGTGTATAAACTAACGAACATATATATCCATATATTTGTCACTGCGAACCCTCTTCTCTCATAATGTAATGGGTAATCAGTGATCTCAAACTTATTTGAGTGTAGGAGCCTAATAGCCTAAACCGGAAAGGTCGAGGGCCAGCGTAAGACGGGGAAAGGGAGGGGCGGGGTTCAAAAGATTAAAAAAAAATCAACCTGGGGCTATATGCCACTAGCAGGAAGCTTATGCTGATCAAGCCTGCTGGGCGGAGCAAGCGGCCGGAGGATCTATTTTTGTTTTTTAACTGGAAACTATTTGTTGCGGGGTGAGAAAACGGAGCTGGATTGACAGCGCTGGTATGTATCTCAGGCAACGTTGCTAGAACACTCAGTTGGGAAACTCACCTTTGAAACCAGGTCCGCTTGTGTCCATGGAGGCCGAACTATATACGATTACAGCGCCGCCCTTTTGCGGCAAGTCAAAACATGAAAGTTGCTTTATAAAGCTACTGCCAGATGGCACTGCGAGGTGGCGCCACCGGCCCTTGTGCGACTCGAATGGACCGAAACGTGCAGACGTGCAGTTCACGGAGCGGCCACTGCGGGAGAAATGGTGGCGTTGTGATCGCGTCTAGTTCGGTTCTCGAGTTCGGATAGGAGCGATGTTTTCAAAGCTGGCTCATATGGCAGTTTCCCAACTGAGTTATTATGTGACTGTTAAGGCTGAACCGCATGTAAGCGATTTTGCGAGCGACGAGACGCGCGACAGCGAAGCGGGTTGCCGTCGCTTGCTTCGTCGCTTGCCCAATCGCTTACATGCGGTTTATACTTTATGACGTGGATAGTTTTTTTTAGGAGCCGAAAGTGAAGAAAATAAGCTATCGGTTACGTTGATTATATTATGAGTCCTTGAACGATGAATAGAAGACATTTATGTATTTGACGTAGACACCTGCCTCACAAAATATATGTCCAGCCTCCTGAGGTCGCACAAAATGAGAAAACAGAAAGGCGAGAGCATAAAAAAGACCAAGTCTCGTAGGTAAACATTAGCCAAAACTTCTGATAAGATTGCTAAACGGAATCAGCACGCCAACAGGAAAGCTGAAGAGCATGTGAAGAGGCGAGATTACGTTAAAAAATGAAACTCCAACTACCTTCAGAGGGGCACTGCCCCGAATGCATTTTTTTATGTCTTTTTTCTCGCACCCAAGTACAAAATCAAGTCACTTGAGGCTCAACGCAGCTAAAATCGAAGCAAGCCATAGATAACTTGGAAGCTATCTTCGATAAATAACGAAAATGAGCTCTCTATGGTCGTGAAGCGTATCACTTTCTCTTTTGATAGCGCAAATGATCAAAGGCAGACACTTTTTTGTGAAGTCCTGCACGTACTTTGGCCCGAGTCACGTGACAGTTTTTGTTGCGTTAAACAGAGGTCAATGGCTCCTATGCGCGTCCCCCGTCGTCTGCGTGCATACCGGGCACAGTCGGCGAAACCTGCACGTCGCACTCGGCAGCTGGTGCCTTCATAGGGTGTGCGTTCGGCACCTGTTTACGGAAACACAAAGCCAACCTTCGTGGCGAGACGCCCAAGCAGTCGTGCTGCGTCGCCTGCACCCGTGGACGCATTGACAGACTAGGAACGACAGACAGGTAATGCCATCTCATTTGGGCTCCCCTCCTTTAGCGGGTTCTTGCTGTATTCCTCAAGACTCATTAATGATAAGAGATGAAAGCGGTGCGCTATTCACGACAAAGGGCTACTGTAAATGCCTTGGAAGGTTTCTAGGAATTTGTTTATGCCTCTGGGGGGTTCTGCCTGACCAGGGGCCCTAAACTAATCAAACACAAAGTTGGGGTTAAGTTCACGGAGCGCACCGATGGGACTATCACGACGATCACTTCGCGCTTTTGTCGCAGCGTCCAATCGCCGCGCTCCGCGAATTTTCGGCCCCAACTTGTGCTTGACGAGTTTAGGGTCCCAGGCCGCATTTCCGCAGCTTTTGAGATATTTTCCTCGCTTTGTTTTTGCTTTAATCGAACGAAAGCGCTGTGATAACCTTTAAATCTAGAGCTGAGCGGAGTCGTCCCCATTTAATTCGACCGCTTCTACTAAAGAGACGAAACTGCAAAGTCACGCTCCTTGTCCGTGCTTCATCAATTTTGGATACAGAGTCTAGGTTTTTTTTTTTCATTTGTAGAGCACCTTTACAGTATTGTCAGGTTATCTTCAGGTTATGTTTTTTAGATCACTTTAAGGCTGTGTCATGCAAATGGCAATGGCTAGAACCACCAGATATTTACGCTTAGAATATCGCCACTCCATTTACCGGTTCACTGGCAGTTATTAGGTGCATAATTCAGAACAGGTGCATTGGCTGTCGTTACGATTCCAAACTGCAACTTTTGGATCTTCAGGTACGGTGTCGGGAAGATCATGGCAATATCGTTTTATAGCAATAACCATTACGGGCTCTCCACCACTTGAAATAATGTTGAAGTAAAGCACTTGCCAATATCTTCATGCGACACCGTGACGTCAAAGGGTCAAGTGACGTCAAAGAGTCAGGTGACGTCACGGTGTCACGTGACAGGGCGTCATGTCGTCTCGGTAACATGAGACTACACGCCACGTGACGTCGTGATGACACGTGACACCGTGGCAACGTTACCGGTTCCACGTGACGTCACACGACATCCTAACATAACGCCGTCGCGATGTCACGTAACTCCGTGATGTCACGGCGACATCGTGACCACGTGACGCCATGATGTCACATGCCGGCAAGGTGTCAGGTGACGTTATAGTCTCGTGCGACATGATTTCACGTGGCGTCACACGGTCTCTTGACGTCTTAATATAACGCGACTAAGCTAGTAGCCTAGGTTATCTACAAGTATGTCTGTCTGTGTATGAAGGCACTCAATAGTAGCCACGTGAGATACTCCATAAGACCAGCTTTGGATGCTGTGCCTCGAGCTTGCGCTTTCTATACTCTGTTTCACCTTATGATGTACCGCAGGAAAGGCTACAAGCGCGAGCTCCTTGCTCAGGGCACAGTCTCGGCGGCAGAATCTCACGTGCATTAAGAGCAGCTGCCAACGCTATGAGCTCGCGCTTCTAGCCTTCGCTGCGGTACAACCTAAGGTGAAACGGAGTATAGCTACCATACCATTTCGGTGCACGCGAAGCCCAACACGCTGAAAGGCAAGTACTGCTCCATCTTATGTTGCAACAGAGCATGGATAGTTTTATCGCACGGAGCATTTTCATCATCTCGCGTGGTCTTTAAAGAGGAAATAATGGAGAATATGCGGATGAATGAACTGTACCATTCCGATGGTTCCTCCACATAACGTGCAACATACATAACGATGCATACATTAGGGTTTGATAGGGTGTCGCAGGCATTGCTTGAACTGTACTGTGGATCTACAAACCGCTTTTTTTTTCTCTCTCTCCTTCTTTCTGTCACGAACTGTTTCCTGCGAGTTTGAGATAAAGCATAAAATCGCTAGCACCCATGAATTTAAAGATGGCTGAAGTTTTGTTGCTCTGAAGCATAATTTATTTAGTCGCTCTGGTGCCGGCCTGACAGGCATTCAGGAGAGCAAAAGTTCGTAGTTGTGACGCGGTACAAGCCTGGTGGAAGCTGCGGCGCCCGATGTCACAGCTGCGAAATCACCCTATGGGATTTACGCCCAAGACAGACAAGCCTGGTTCAAACATTTGGATTGCTTGCGTTTGGAGCTGACTTCACGCAGAGATACTGAAATGATAGCTACGACAAAGTCACCGGGGAAAGTGTTGGCCGCTGATGATGATGATGATTAGGGTTTTAGTGGCGCATTGACAACGGAGGTCATATTGCGCCAATTCAATGTTGTTTAGCTTGCACTAAACAAAAAGGTTTAAGATAACAGTATAAAAAATTACAACTGGTGTAGAGTGTTGGCCGCAAAGAATGTGAAACTTCGTGCCAAGAGTAGCTTCATGAAGCAATCATGAGTCATCGTTTCCCGGAGTTCCGGTCGTTGATGTGGTGTTCGTTGCGGTGGCGCACACCGTTCTGTGGACACAGCTAAAGTTACTTTAGACGTGCCGTGCCGCCCGATTCATCCTATCTAATTATGAACGTTCTGCCAGTGTATCAGCCATGAAGGTTTCTCTATCTCTTGTCACCCTCATTACTCGCCACAGAATTTCACGCATCTGTCTCTTCCATACGATCTTTTATCGCTACCCTAAACTCAGGTAGTCACTGCTATTAGATCCCCATCGTTCATCCCGACATCTTTTTAACCTCCTTAGTGTACGTCGCATCCCTGGTTCCACTGTAAGCTTCAACCCCTCATTTCTTCTCCTTGCTATAATACAGTGCAATAATCAGCCGGATCCTAATGTGAACATCAGCGACCCCTATCTTTTTAGAAATGCCGCGTCATCTATAATTAATGCCTAACCAGCGTCATGTCTTCGTGAGTAACCACTGTTTGGCCGCATCTTTTTCCTGTTTTCTTTTTTATTATGTATAAAAGTTCTACATGTATGCCTCCCACTACTGTCCCCCCCCCCCCCCTTTATGTAATGCCTTAATGGGGCCTCTAAGGATCAATAAATGAATGAATGAATGAAAGTAGACCTTTGGCCGAATTACCCAAGAATCAAAACGAATGCTGAAAACGTATGAACAAGCGCTGCACGTGCTGGCGTTTGCAGCGGTAAGCGTGCAAAAGCAAAAATCTAAAGCAAATGGCGCTTCGCACGTGCGTTTATATACGCCTTATTTTCGTTATTTAGTTCGAATTGTCTATACAGATTAGGCGAGTCATAGCCTCCTATATACTGACAAAGCCTGGCAGATCGCCACGAGACGCGGCCGCCGAAATTGAAAAGGTAGAGCGCCAGACAACGGATGAAAGGAGAGCCACGTGACGGGCGGCCCGCTGCGGCGAGACGCCGAAACACACTTCATCCCGAGCGATGGAATGTCCGCTCGTGCTCCTCGCGTTTCTCTCGCTACCGCTTCTTTTCTCGTCGGGTTTGAGAACCATGTTTCGGGTCGCGCCGCTGCAAAAGCTGTGCGCTGACAACCACGTTTCCCGAGAAATGCTCTGTGCTACCAGATCCTCGCGCTCCAAATCTGCGACCGGGCACTCTATGGCTCCGTCGTCGAAGTGCCAGGCTTTGTGAGTATAAAGGAGGCTATTGGCGAGAGCATGCAGTGCGTGTACCTACTGTCCCAGCATTCCCTTTGCTGTGTGGCTAATTTAGCGAAAGGCCTATTGGTGAACCCGCCTTTAGTTTAACTGGTTTAACCTTTATCGCGGAAGCTCATGGACGGATTAAAATTTTTAATATCTTAAGGCTGAATTCCATGGGACGAATATGCTGCGAATAACCGACGAATTTTTCCCGGCGGCGTTTGCTCTGCGCGTGGAATCAACACAGTGGCTGCTACGTCGCGCGCAAAGCGAGCGTGCCGTCGGGTGGCGTTCGCCAGTTATTCGTCACATAATTCGTACCATGGAGCTCAGCCTTTAAACTTTACATTTGGACAAGTAAGTAATTGAAATCCAATAGTTTTAAAAATGCTCTCAGCGAGAATAACACTGAAGATATTTTGCGGTTCCCAAAAGCGTCTTGTAGCCAGAAGCCTGTGTCACGAGCAGTAGAGGACTAGCCTTTCACACATGGAGAACATGACGCGAGCTTTAACGATAATCAAAGTTTTCGATAATGACTGGAATCACTAGGATACACCAAGAAAGCGTGGATAGTCACAGCACGTAAGCGTATTTAAATAAGCAAAGAGAAGCACGAGGTGTGGAAATAGACTCAATTGTAGACCGCACATGCAACCTAGGTCGCTAAACTCGCAAAACGCAAAGTTGGGGCCGAAGTTGACGGAGCGCACCGATCGGCCTATCACAAGGATGACTTCGCGCTTTCTTCGCCGACGTCCAATCGGCACTCTCCCCGAACTTTTGGCTCCAACTTTGTGTTTCACGAGTTTAGGGCCCCTAGAAATTGTCTCAAATATCTTCGCCTGGTGTCAGCCTTCCCCATCTCGTTGACCGTAAAGAAGGCTGAATGAGGAACTGTGAAAGTCCCCTTGTGACCCCCTATATGATTAATTTTTTCCAGTGAGATTAAATAAATAATGAAAATATGATAATTGGTAAAAAAATGGTGGTAGCATTCTGACTCAACCCTATTTAGACAAAAAATTCAAACGTTTTACTGAGGGTCGTTTTCTCCAGAAAGGAAAGTACGTAGCTCAGTAGCTGTAGTCGTCTTCCCGAATCGCCTGCATGCTTTATCCATGCTTGAATATCTTTCAACTTGTCCTGGGGGATCTATAGCGGAAAGTGTTTCATTGCTTTTGTTTCTGATGTGTTTTCCCACTCACTACCGCCAATGCCCAACGCAAGCACCCTTCCTCCCGACTACCAGAGGGGAAGACCATCCACCATCCAAAACTTTTACTCCATCTTTCGAATTATTCTTATCGCCAAGCTTACCACTTGGCGTGAGATCATCGAGCGCGTTCCTGTTTACAAACAGACGCTGAAGGTTGTGCCTATTTCAGGTGTTCCCAACAAGCACCTCAGCGAACTCTTTGTGTTCCTAACGCTCTCTAAATTTCAGTATCGCAGGAAAGCATCGTAATTTTTAAACCGCCTGACGTGACTCTATCGAATTACCAGGCGTTCTAGACTCGTTAAACACAATGATAGAATCTGAAGTTCGCGGGGCTTGCCGATCGAACTTTGGTGACAAAAGCGCTGCGTCATCCTAGCGAAAGCCCTATCGACACGCTCCGTAAACTTCTGCCCCTGGTGCATTTTACTTGACGTACATTTACAATAATACTTTAAAGGAAATATATATATATATATATATATATATAAATGTACAGCGGGCAAAAACAGTGTCAGGACATTTTCCTGGAATGATGGTCAAACGAAAAGGGATGTGCCCGTGAAGAGCCAGAAAACCCACGAGCAATCCTATTAGTGATGATAAACCTCTGTGGAAAATCCCACTAGGCCTCCCGGCGACCTCAAATTACACCATGAGCCGCAGTTAATTGCGGGGCTGTACCTATGCACGGGTTGACTCGTACGATCCACATACGTTGCTTTCGTTGACATCCCAGCAACAGCCATCGTGGGGTCTTTGCTACTGAACGTGTACCTTTTAGCTGTAGCGTGGTATTCGCACCGCAAATTTTATTTTTGTCCTTTACGCGCCATACATCGGGTTGCCTCACTGCGCTAAGGTCTTAAGAAAAGGAGCTGCATATTTTCGAGAATTATATAAAAACCTCTTGCATCCTCAAATTGTTTTTTTTTTTCTGGGGGGAGGGGCATTTGATTTACCTACTAGATGTCTCACAGTACTGTTTTTGCACAATTGCGCAGTGAATGTCAACCGCGACGCTGCCAGCGGTCTGGAATCGCGAAATCAACCAGTTGGAAGTGCCAGCTCCGCTGCGACAGAGAACACAAAAGTACTGAGGTGCATCTCCTGGAAGGCATGGAGGAGGCATAGTATTACGAAACGTGGTCTCTGAATAGCAGAGGCAGGAACTTTGAGGGAAAGTTCGGGTAAAGAGCGCGGCATATATGTCCAGTGGTTTTAGGGCGTTCACAAGTACAAAAAATTATTAATTTAGTCAGATCCGCGAGCAAAATTACAATATAGGACGTCACACGAATCCAAGAACGCCATGAAAGAGGAGTACTAAATTACCTCGACGTGCGGTCAAAAAAACGGGCGCTGCAGAACGTGCCAATAGGTCAGGTACGAGTGTTTTGTAGCGTACACATCGCGACACTGTTAGCGCGAACACGACATCGGCGCATTTTCGCATTTTACTTCCAAATAGTATTAGCGAGCACGAAATTTTATCGCTTACATTATAGAACTAAATGAGCTCTTTCCGTAGCAATAATAACTTGGATGACATACCTTGGTTTCAAAGAGAAAAACTTTAAAAACCGGCGATGGCTTGTTCGCGCTAACAGTGTCGCGCTCTGTACATTCATTGTTTTCACCAAAAGCGGCTGCGACGGGTACATGACTGTGTCACCTTGTCATTAGGCAAGAGTTATGACGTTGGCTTCGCCAAAGCTACAACGGAGTAAGGAATTAAGTATGTTGAGGGAGGCTACGTTTTCTAGCTTTTCGTGTACGATAATCGCTGCGCTGGAGGGCAAGTAAATACTTGTGACGGGATACCTCAGACACTGTCCAAAATGTGTTTTCAGGTTTTATGCCGTGGGAAAAAATAAAAAGCGAACGTGAGCGGCAGTGATAGAAATAAAACCGTGCTCTATTCAAATATCTTCACAGCCGCTTTGAGCACGTGCTAAATATGAGAAAAGAGCCTCCTGTGCTTGTTTTGTAAATTCTCTCAGTTTGAGCTTCCTGCTGAAAAAGTGCCGCAGAACATTGCATGATTACGTGACACCTAAATTTAGATTTATCGGAGATAAATGAGTAAATGGAACCAATATTATCACCGAACTGCTGGCTTCTTTCTTGTATGACTCTTCAGACGCCCGTCTCGTTGCTGAGAGGAAGTCGCGAGGCCTCCGCCTCACCTGAAGTAGCAATGTAGTACTGCGTCTTACCAGTAGAGAGGCTGCTTACGAGCTGAGAACTGTGGCATAATCCCCACGGCGACTAAGTGCAGTAGACACAGTAAAGCGGCGTTAAAATCCTGGTCTGGAACTGATAACGTAGCACTGAAACGCTATCGTGAATAAATAACGGGTATTTATTTCCAAGAATGAATTGACCTTGCAAAATGTTTGAAAAGCCCTAGTCTCTTTGTCTCTCGAAGTGCAGATTGGTTGAATCTACGCTAACTTATATCATCAGCGCAAAACAGCATGTGGCCGTTAGACTGACAAACAAACGCGCGATGAAAGGGAAGCGGCAGACCGGGTTAGACGGCCTCGCCTGCAGGAAAACGGATTCGTGCCGATGGTGTTTGTTTCCAGCGCCTTCCACGCAACAAAGCCCCAGTTGGGCAACCAGGTGTACTTCCGAGATCCCATATCGATGTATCCGCATCCGCCGCAGCTGCCCAACGGCGCTCGCTTCAGCCGACATACAACCTTATTTGAAGAAATTTCGAACAGCACTTCAGCTTGCTGAAAACAATTTTTACAGGGTCATATGTTTGACCTCAGATGCAATGAAGTGGAAACGTGATTCTGTTATCAGTGGATTTCTGTGGGCAATGCGATTCTCTCGTGCAACGCAAAACAAGTCAAGGCCAAGCATCTGGACGCCAGTGAGATGAACTCTATGACGAATACCACTGGTCGTTTCGAAACGCGCCGGGATCGACTTTTCTGGAGCGCGCCTATTTCACTGTGCGATCGGGATCGAGACGGACGTGTTGCACTTGTCGTTTTAGATCAGCTTTTACTCCAGATCTTTATCCGGATCCGACCGCCGATTTCGGGGGATTCGACCGGAAGCCAGCCTGGCCAGCCCTCGGCGCGCACACGTGACTTCCTTTCTCGCCGGGCATCTCACCTCGGAAGAATTCGTAATGTCCGCTCGCGAAGTGCTGCTCGCTTTACTGCAGCTGTGGCTTGATGAAAGTTCGTCGTCAGGTTGCTCGAGCAGCTCCTCCTGCAGCAGCGGCTCGAGTAGCAGGACGACGAGGATTGCTTGTACGTCCCGCATGAATTCGACTTCCCTTTCGGACCTCTGCAGAAGAGGCCGAAAATCGAGACGTATACCTGAACGCCGTTCACGAGTATTCCGATGAAGAGGAAAGTGGGCTACGCTGATGCACATCGCTTATCGACACGCATCTTTCACATCATGATTAACTTCGCTCGTGAGTTGAACACGTGTTGTTAGCGCCGCGATTGCGAAAACATGTGCTTCGAGATCCGGGATCGCAGAAAGGAATTCCTAAGAAGGTGAATGACGAGAAGGCATTCGCCGATCCCGGAGGAGTGCTCATGCTCCACTGAGGTTCCGGAGGCGGAAGAACTCCGCTTGAATCGCATGCTGCATTTCGGATCTGGTCTACTGATTTCGGCGCGCTCCTAAACGACCAGTGAAATTCGACATTAAATTTAGAAGTATCACTCCGTATTAGTTTTACCGTACGCATTTAAATCTCAAGCGCTTTCTTGTGCAGAAATGCAGATTGTGTCTGTTACTTATTTTTATATTTGTCTTATCTATTTGAACATCACAAAAACAGTCTTCGCAGTGCATTTTAAGATGGAATGAAAAAAAAAAGTAAACCGCAAAAACATCTGGCCAGTTTCGTGTCTGCTTGCCTTTCGGCAAGCAGGACTTTCGGCAAGCGGGAACGAGACAATTATTCGAGAAACACAGGTTATAGAACACACAATAACTTCATAAATCACCGCAATTAAGAGAGCACGATGATAGATCCGATCGCAGTCAAGATCAAGCAAAACGAGTGCAGACAACGCTTGTTGTGTTACGAACCTCTCTTCGATACAACTATCTCCGCGCGAGACTGCAACCCTATCTAAAGGTCATGATTTCAATATGACCACGATGCGACAGCCTTTGCCGAAAATGGCCACGGCCATGGGGGATGGCATCGCTCATCTCGTCTAGATCATAGCGTCCAGGAGGGGGTACAACTCAAAGCGATCGGCATGTTTTCTTAAACTCCTCGACGGCAACGTTATAATGTATCACGTGATGAAACAGCAGCACTACGCAGGCTTCCTGAGGACATAGAGATCGTGCTCCCACGAGCAGACAAGGAAAAATCGACAGTTGACCTCAATACGGTGGTGTACACGCGCAAGGTGCAGGATCGCCTTGGCAGTCCCGGGTATGAAGACCTTAAGAAGGATCCAAAGGCACAACTCCAGCGGAAGACAAACAGAATGCTTGCGGAAAATTTCAAGCAGCACCCAGAGTCAAGAGCCTTTACTTGCTACTCATCTGCAGGAATGGCTCTGCACTCAGCTTTTACGTGCACCCCAAGATCCACAAGCCTAATGTTCCCCAATGGCCTATCGTAGACTTTACAACCTATCCACTCCGGGCGCTGTCAAATTACCTTACCGGACTCTAGCGCCACTTGTTGGAAACACGTCGACGCATCTGCTGAGCACCAGCCGCTTTGTTGAGTGTGCCTCGCAAGTAAGACTCAGCGAAGATGACACAATGGTGTCATTCGAAGTAGTGTCACTTTTCACCAGCGGCACAGTTTTCTTTAAAGTCTCCGCAGCCAGAGAGGCTCTCCAGAAAGACGACACCTTGGCCTCAAGGACCTGTCTTCCTGTGGATGACCTGTGCCGTGTGCTAGAGTTATGCCTGGGCACTACGTACTCTAGTTTCAAGGATGAACTCTTTAAGCAAATTAGTGGCACTGCAATGTGAGCTTCTATCTTTTTTACAACAGTGAACCTCACAATGGAAGTAGTCGAACAGAAGGCTCTGCGGTCGTTCTCCAACACACCCAAAGAGTTTATGCGATACGTGGGTGACTGTTTCTGTATCGTCAACAAGTCGGAAGTTCATAACTTCTTGGCGCACCTCAACTCCATTGAGCAGGCCATACAGTTAGTTCACCGTAGAATGCGAGAAAGATAACACTTTACGTTGCCTCGATGTGTTGGTGAAACAGAAAGGAAAGGTATCGAGGTTCAGTGTGTATATAAAACTAACCCACACAGGGCGCTACGTTCACTTTGACTTAAACCACCCGGTAAGCCACAAGGTGTCAGTAGTGTCGACGCTGTTCTCCTATGCAATGACAATCTGCTCGTCTGAAACTGAAAGAAGATAGGAGAAGTGAATCATCATTGCCGATCTCCAAAAAAAAAAAATGGCTACACAAAACGTTTTGTTGAACGTGTTCGCCGTCGCCAAGGTCGCGCCCGCAAGCCAGTGTCCACACTGGGACGGGTAATGTCAAGTCCCAAGGACCGACTACCAAAAGGAAAAGCACAGGGCATGGTATACAAGATTTCTTGCAAAGTGTTCTCAGCCACCTATATCGGAGAGAAAAAAAACTTTCGCGAAAGAATGCTCCAGCACAAGAACGACAAGCGTAACTTGGACCGTGAGCGCAGAGCAGTTTCTGAACACTGCGAAGCGCCTGACCATTTGATTGACTTTGCTCATAGACACGTCACTGATACGGAGCCAAATTTCCAGAAAAAGGCTTCTCTTGGAATCTTGGAACATCCAACAGACGCCAGGAAACATCAACATATACCTAGGTGCCTTACCATCTCTGTGCACGCAAGGTCTACGTCACGTTACAAGAACAGTGACCAAAGCACCGCCTACTTAAAAAGAAAATAATGTTTCCTCATTTACGAAGACGAAGAGGGTGAAGCTGTGAGTGCCCCATACTACCTATAACCACTCCTGAAGGAGTCAAGTAGGCTTCGTAACGTCGGGACTTCTTTTTACGGTTTTGTGGTTTGAGAATTCTCTTTCATTTAATAATTTCACCCAACCATAAATTAGGGGGAGGCAGATAAATCAATTAAAAATGTTATACCTCTATCGATACAACCAGACAGACCACTGTCGAATATGTTTGCCTTCAAATTGTGGACCAAGTGCACACGTCGCTCAATTCACAAAAATACGGATAGGCACGCCGTGGTGGGGTGCGAGGCGGAGGTCTGCGGTGTCCGCGGCTGGCCGTGTTACGATGGACCAGACTTGTGCCTATCTCAAATATTCCACTCAAGATACCGCATTTCAAATACTTTCTCAAGTATGTTGGTATCTTGTAAATTCTTTTGATCAAGAGCATTTGCTACTGTATTTTACTTACATTTCTGAGCATCTTGTGCTCATTATCTCAAATACATTTTGACATTCTGTCATTTTCCGAGTTTTTCGGTATGAAGTGGCGTGGTCGTGGAACGAGCAAATATGGACATTCTTTCGAGCAACCCAATCCTGTTGCTAGCTACGGTGACTTAGACTGAGCTTGTGAAAACATCAGTTTTTGTGCCGATTGTGACTCATACTTCACCCCAAAGGTCGTACAATGAAGGTTTTTTCCTCGCCTTCCCAAAGGCGCCGTTTGTTTCCTAGAATCCCCCCCCCCTAAAAAAAAAAAAAAAAAAAAAACTCCTCAAACAAAACGGCTGGTTTTACGGAAGTAACGATTGCCACACTGAGGCGCAACGTAGAGCGGGAGACGACCCACGACAACAATGCGGACTTCAGTGTAAAAAAAAAAATAAGAAATCGAGAAAAATGAAAAGTGAACACAAAAAGAACACACTTTTTTTTTTTGCTGGATGACCCCGCTACGTCAAAAATGTCGAGGTTGTTTTCTGTTTCTTATATTTTTGTCATTAGCCCTGCACTTATTGCTTTCGTTAACACTGTTTATAAGCGAACATTGATAAGCAGAGAACAGGACACGAAACGAACTACGAGCAGGATGACCTCTCAAAATGCCAACAAAGCGTTCCCCAACGTTGAGTGCCTTTCTGAACGCAACCTACTTAAATAAGGTCCGACCAGCGCCGTGGTTATTATCTGGGTTCTCTTTGTTATCCATTCACTCATTTCCGCATCCCAACTTCGTTTATAGTGAATTCCCATGAAGGGAATATGGATTGTACGCGTAGTTAAACGATGCGTCCAAGGTGCGCCGCAGGGCGTGATACTCAGTGACACACTACACCTGAAGAAACTTCTTTTTTTTTGTCCCAGAACTGTTTTGTAACATATATGAGTGAAATCATGGTCCTTATAGTTGGACTGCATAGAATAACCCTACGATACTAATCCCTGGAGAAGGGGAACCAAAGGGACAAAGACAAACACACATCTCTTAATATAGCTAGGTGACTGGTGACTCCAGGGACTATTATCGTCATTCATGACCAGCTCACTTGCACCTTTGCATTAATTGCATAATCATCATAACCCTACGATGTTTTTTTTCCCGTTTTGTGCTGTTGCGTGCTAATCAACCATTCTGGTAAACCAGATCTGCGCAACTGTATAATTGTATTTGTCACTGACGTCGATACAAATTACGCAATACGGAAGTATCTTCAAATGTAATTGAATTACGTTTCTAACTATTTGTACTCTACTCAAGATACTTTATAGTGAAAGCAACATGAGTAGTATTTTAAATACTTATGAAGCAGGCATTAGTAACTTAACTCAAATACTTTTATCGAGTATTTTGTCTAACACTGCGATGGACGAAACTGAAAACAAATCTTCGTTGACAGCTGTTTCCCAGAATGCCCCTCAGCCGCCAGGGGCGCTCCGGTTTTGATCATTGTATATTCGGCGAGCCCGCGCCGCTGCTGGTTGCTTTCATTGTACGCCGTGCCCCTAATTTATAAAAATAGGCCTAAAAATGCAGATTATTGGCGGACGCGACTATCGCCACCGGAGTCTTCACCCTGCAAAAGCTGCATATTTATATTAATTGCTGTCATACTTGGTTCATAGCTCACGCATTCCAAGGTGTCGGAAGTGTCGGATATGTTCCTCCATTATCCAGCTAGAACCTTGAAACCAAGTCGAAAAACGCTTTAGTCCACATTTAAGTTTGTTTTTGTTAACCTTTCAGTAAAGAACACTTTTATCTGCTAATATCATTCGCGGGGTAATTGTCGTTTCTACACTTTACAACAGGGCATCATGTCACCGGACCGTCAGGTCCAGTGCGCATTATTAGGAGTAACTAGGAAAGGTATACTGCACGGAAGCAGAATGGTGTTGTTCACTAGCACCGGCAGGACGTGTACGTATTAGCAGGGAGGAAGTCAGGCACAAGTGTCTGAACTTTGTACTCAATGAGTCCAGACAAACGGGCTAAGCGTACTTTGATCTAAAGGTAAATCTATAGTAGAGCGTTCATAGAGAACCAATTACCCTTCGCTTGAATAGACTCAAGAAGATGTGAAACCATTTTCTTTAAAAGAAGAAAAAAGTGCGGAGAACAAACAAAGAAGGATGCAGTAGTAGTTGTATTGTGCATTTTTCAAGTGCTATTTTACTTTCGCTAACTGATTTGTGTTCTTTAGCCAGCCCTTTATTCACCGTTCTTGCCCACAGTTCTGTTGGTTTTCGTTTTGCACCAAGATGAGAACTTTGGGGAAGAGTCACCGCGTACGCGACACTGGGGTCTCTGGTATGAGTCACCGCGTAAGTGACACACACATCGGAGGGAATTTTAAAAGTCCCGCTCTGGAGGTGGGTGCTTTAGTTAGGCCACCAGTACATAGGTGGCGGCATCTACTCTCCTTTCAAAAGCGCCTTTTGCATTCTTTCGCTCTTATTGCGTGTCGAGTCAATAGCCCTTGCGTGATTGCAAGAACAAAATTTCTGCGCATTACTCTTGTTTATTTTGTCCATACATAGAGATGAGCGGTCCTCGGAAAGGCCGTAGATTGAACTTCCGTTTATTCAGGTTAGCTGTCTCCGTGCTGTATATCTTACAGCGCAGTCGTTTTCTGCTTTCGCTTTATCGTTTTAAATTCAAAATTTGGTATATATTCTGAAGACTTCCTTCCAAGTTTAATATACATGCTGCTGAGAAAAAGCAGTTTCTCTTGAACCACAAAGACAAATAGACCTAATTCTTGATTTCGGGCAAACGTTGAGCGTCGACTAAAATAAAGCTTTAAATAATTCGAAACGCTTTGTTTCCAGTAATGTTTTTGACAATTATCTCTTTCTAAACAGAAACACAATAATCTCATTATTTCATCTATATTATTTGATTTTTGAATTTCTCATAGATTATGCAACTCAATATCTGAGTTGATATATCGGTCAATTTGTATATTTTAGAAGAAATAGGATTTTTGAGCTGAGGTAAGAGCCCGTGCAATTGAGGACGCCTGGTAATACCCCTACCACACGGCAAATCTAAAGGGGTCATGAAGTCAGTTTTGAAATTCTTCCTCCTGAGCTTTAATCCTCAACTTAAAATCGAAATGAGAAATCACCTGGTCGTGACGTGCTTGGGCACCGGAGTTGATGACTCCAAGTTTCCACCAAGCTTTTTAAGCACACCATGGAACTTGTCAATCTCAAGTGATGATAAGTTCCGTCAGAGCACTCACTGGCAACGAACGCAAATCCAAATATTCGTCGACGGATTGCTTGTTTACGAGCGCATACGTCCGAGTGACGCAGCGTTCGTGTCCAATGCGTGAATACGTGAGCTGGGTTCGGCTGACGTGCTTGGACACAGCGAATGCATCACAGTGAAAGGCGGAGAGATATCGAAGGAAAGGAGGTACGAAATAGTCCGCTATATTTTCAAATTTTTGTACCGAATAGCAGGCTTTAGGCTTTCTACGCTCGTGCACTAGCTTTATTATGGAGCACAAAATGATATGCCATTACTAAAATCCTAATTTATACCAGCCGAAAATTCATTTCTTGGTTCCTTAATTAAAGGGAAGTTCAACGTAATTTGATAAATACCCGTCGTGTTCTGAAATAGGCGGAATTTCAATCACAATAGCGAGTTTTAGAATAGGGGGCCTCAAAGTTTTGGGTGCCCCAAACAGCTCGGGGCATCGCAATGGGCATGCGCAGAAGTCCTGCGCACGCGCAGTGGGACGCCCCAAGCTCTTTTGGGGCACCTAAAGTTGTAAGGCCCCCCCGCTGGCTGCTCTCAGAGCAGCCAGCGGAGAGCACGTGACATTTGGCGCAATCGTGACGTAACCTGTCTCGGTACGAACAAAGCTGCAGCGCCAGGCAGACGGCGACAAGACGATTGCAAACAAGGCATCTGACCGCCGCCATGTCTCTGCTCGTGCCGGCAACTGCGTGCAGTAACAAGTTCGCCAAAGCTACTTTTGCGCGCGCTGCACAAGCTTGCACGCATGGGGCACCAGTGAGGCTATAGTTCTACGCCAACTTCTAGGCGAGACATGAATCGTCAGTAACTGTCAAGACTGATATTACAAACGAGGCTTTAGCGACAGTCACCAAGTACCATTTGCTAATCGTTTAACTCCTTTTAAAATGCCTTTTCTTGTCTCTTTTAACGAGAGATTGGGGTGCCCGATGTGATACTGCTCCCTAGAACACGTATAGACCAAGAAATAAGCGCCGAAATTTTGATGTAGTCTCCCTTTAATGGCATTTCCATCAAATGAGATCTGTGTGATCGGCGAGTCAGTTCACGATTCTGACTATGATTGTCCCGCGGGGAACGCGCTACGCTAAATGTCATTCGATGGAAATTGTATAACTTTGCCGCGCGACAAAACTAAAAAAATTATAAAAAAATTATGAAAGGGCAAATTAAAACAAAAGAAGTTAAAACTTAAACTGTTTTGAAACTGCCACATTTTGAATGGCAGGGGCATGACGTCAGATGTATAAGCAATAGCACGCGATAAGTTCGCCCTTCTTGCCTCCTGCTCAGAGAGCCATTGTGGTGTCCACGACAAGCTATGAACCCTTTTCATGGCAAACACCACCAGCCGGTGTTCCGGTGTTTGACATCCCACAGAACATTCGGATCACAAGAGGAATAAACAAAGCCGACCCTAACACCGCTGATGTTAATGAATCGTTTAACCACCAGTTCTCCAAGTGAACGCAAAAAAAAACAAAAAAAAACGAAGAGGTGCGAGATATGTTAAAATGTTTCGAATATTCTTGTAAACCAACTCGCCTTCTCCAAGACATTAAATTGTGCAGCCGAAGGCCATCGATAAACCTCGAACTTTGTCGTCCGTGTAGCATTTATGCTTTCTATAGTCCGTTTCACTTGATGTTGTACCGCAGCGAAGGCTAGAAGGGCTAGCCCATAGCTTTGGTAGCAGCCCTTAATGCGCGAAAGCTTGTCCCGCACAGATGTGTCCTAGAGCAAGGAGCTCAAGCTTGCAGCCTTTCCTCCGGTGCATCATAAGATGAAATAGAGTATTAGCGGCGAGAAGTTTTGGTGGCGCCCTCCTGTGGTTCCCCTTTGTGACGTCATTACCTTGCAAACAACAAGTTCGATGGTGTTTGTTATTAGCATGGTGGAAGCTTGAAATCATTGCGCTCTCAAAGGAACACTGCCAACACCGTCAAAATTAAAGTTCTTTCATTCCTCTTATTTCCGTCGATGAAAATCCCCTTTCCGACGTCATAGTCAGTGTTCGGCCAATCGTGGAAGGCCGACCACAGCGACGCTTTCGGTCGCGCACGGGGCTATATTGGCTGTGTGCGCGACTGCTCAGCGCGTGCTGACGGCGAGCTTCCACAGTTCTTTGCCAACATGCATTCCGCAACCTCAAGAGTGCAGGTCTTAGCAGCGTAAGCTGGTTCTGGGCATGCGCTCTAAACACCGCCCTCGTAGGTGGTGTCCAGTGAATACAAACTATAGGCCATTTTACTTTTTACAAACATGAACCGCTGCTGGCGTCTCAAGTGGGTGAAAGCGAGTCTCCAGGAGCGAGCTCTTGGCATTCAGAGTTCTACAACGGCATTCTGTTATCGGTATAGGCCATATGCGAAATCCTTGCCAGCTATCATCATCATGCCATTAGGAGCCGCCATATTGGGGGGTTTATCACATTTTCCAGTTGTGGACGAGGCGCATCTGCATTTAACTCGGTTTTCATGATATTAGGGCAGTTTATTTGTACACTCAATGGGTTGCTGGTTAGTTTCGGATCAAAGAAGAAAAGAAAGACGGCCGCCAAATTCAGGAAAAGGAATTGTCAGCAACGAGGGTGCAAGACTCGTCACTCAAGCAGTGAAACGTAATCGGCTTTAATCACGAAATACGACTCGTGACATCTCGTCTTCCTCTTCCTCGTGCCAATGTTGATCTTTATTCTCCACCGGCGCGTATAAAACCCTATCGACTCCAAGAGGCAATCATGGGGAGGAAGTGGCCGCTTTATCGTACCCGTTTCACGCTAGGACCCATCAATTATGTTTTCAAAAGAGTAAAAAAAATTGGCGTGCCTCCCGCAACCAAGACGTTCTTCTTGTTATTGCATACATCAACCTTACCAGTAAGAACTTACCTCCAAGAAAAAGGAATATTTGTACCGTGGACATTTAATTGCAGACTCTGTAACAAGCCGGAAACCACAGAGCACTGTTTTATTTATTGAAAAGACGCGTTTTTATATTGGGATGTTCTGCAACGCACGCTAAAAAAACGATCCAATACTTAATGACTGCAGTCTCCGCTTCCTCCCGTTCGCTGAGAACGAAACAGTCCCGTACATGTTCGCTCTATCGGGACTTCATCGTCTATGGAAATGTCGCATGATCGATAGACATGCAGAGAAACCCCGTACAACGAAATCGCTTTTTCTGGAACAGGTAGCGCAAGTGAGGAGCGTATACGCTTCTCCTCTCAGTCAACCAGAGTGGTTTGCCTTGTTCGATGCATGTCTTGGTCTCCCAGATTTCTGAAATGCTCTATTGACGATATATTTTTTGTAACCATTGTATTACACTTGTCGATGAGATTTCTGTGTCTAAATTTATCACACCTACTGGCCACATGTACAAGATGCCAAATAAAGGGTGCGCGTGCGACATTGGTATATAAAAACGGTGTGAAAGTGAATGTTTTGTAACTGCATTTACCCATAAGTATAAACAAGTTATGTCACTTGTAAAAATTTCCACGCAATAAAGAAAAAAAAGAAGAAAAAAAAAGGAGGAAGTGGCCGAGTGGGCTAACACGTCTCAGCTCGGAGCGTGGAGCGAAAGCTTGCGCTGGGAACCTTCCGGGTTCGATCCCCACCGCCCCCGCCCCTTTCGATCTGGATGAGTTTCGTACCGGCACACGTTCGTGCAATCACTACTGCGTGATGCACGTTAAAAACCCCAGGTTAGCGGTTGCTCTGCAATGGCTAAATTTCTCATCTACAGCTAAGACACCGATTACCCGTTGAGGCGCTATCTCCGTCAGGGCTGTATAAACATACAGAGCAAGACATTTTTTTAGAGGCAATCACGAAGCTTTTTAGTGCACATTTTGTTTGCACTTTGCTTCTTCGTGTGCTACAGCGTCATTGAAGAATAATATTAATAAAAAAACGACGGCTATAAAGTTATTTTAGACTGTATTTAGACCCTTGACGTTTGTGCGACCGGTCACTTGGCTCATGATCCCGACGCTGCGCGTTCCACTCGGCATGCTTCGAGTTCTCCATTATTCGACCTCCTCCAGTCTGTAGGCTCCGCTTCCGGGGTGATCATCTTAAATGGCTACATAAAGAAGCTTCGCCTCCCAGACGACGCTTCACGTCAAATATGAACGCTCATTTCAGGCGCAGAAGACTTATCGCACGAGGAGTTGATTTTATGTTGTAACCAAGCGAACAACTAAACGTACAGCAGCGTTAGGTAAACGCGCTCTATCTGAAGGCGAGTTCTTTGTCCGGATGGCTCCGCGAGATCTGCTTATCAGTTTTAGTACTTTTGCAGTGACGGGATTTAAAGCGACACCGACAGGGTGTTTATGCTCGCCGATATTTTCATTTGAACAGGAACTATAAAAGCCCAACTACCCAGAACGCAATTTGCGGCTCAAAATTCGTTTTCTTTTCGCCCGAAAACAGCCGCTCAAGAATTGACCGGTTTTAGTCGCGCTCAGTCTCTTTTCCATTGTCACGTGACGTTCGAACTATGTGTACCAAATATATTTAGAGTCGTGGGTCATCTAAGGCACACATACGGTATTAAAACCAGAAAAGAACATAAACCCCATTTGTGTGGCCTCCATAGATGCTGCAAATACGTTGATCAAGAAGTGTTGCACAGATCACAGGAAGTACATGTACTACGTCATTCCCAATATGGCGACGTACCGCGGGTTGGACCAACGGGTTGGACGACGTTTTGGCGGCGCACGACGGGCAAACGTTGCGACGGACGTGGGGCCGCTACTCGGGAACTGTTCTTCGTGGTACCGGCCAATCAATCTTCATGGGCAGAACTTCGAAGTGGGAAACAATCGCACGACAAACGGTGCACGCAACTTCGTCGTCGTCGTCTGCTTCACACGCCGTAGGAGCGGTTAGAAAAAAAGAAAAGAAAATCTAAACGCGATTGGGTGTGTTACGTGACTTCCGGCATCTCTCTTCTCTTCTACATTTCTCCCTCCTCCTCGGTACACATCGTTCACGTGTCGCGGCCATGAGCTTCCGTGCTCATGTTTCGGTTTCAAGCAGTTGAGTTGTTTTTCTTTATAAAAATATACCTGACACTGTAGCAAAATATTGATTAGGTTTTCTTCGGACACCATATTAAATCCCCTGGTAAAAAAACAAAAACAAATTAGGGGTGTCAGTGTTTTTTTAAGATTTCCTTTTCGATTGTGTCAGACTCTTGTCATTCAGCCCAAAATTCCTTGACGTAACCGCATCTACTGGAGTGAATGATAAAACTTCTATCAGAGTTTTATAATGCAACATTTTACAGCCTTAATTTAAAGCCCTTGCGATAGGAGAGGACCACTCTTGTTCAGTGATAGGCTTTGATTAGTTCTGGCAAGATGCTCGTGCACTTAATTCAACATCGCAACTAGCAACGATTATCTCGCAGGCGTTCTGAAAGTTGAAGAGGAAACGAGAAAGAGTCTTGAGAGTGTGATGCGACTCGCCGATAACAGGAACGATAATAGGTTACTCAAATATGGTACTTGAGTTATCTATTATCGTTTACAACCGACCAGACCGGTAGAAGGTGTGGCCGTTCGTACTGACAACGATATATCGCGCCGCTCACGCTTCCATTGGTCTCTTTTGCGTGATGTCGAAACAGTGCAATGACTGTCGGTCCGTACTTGGCGAGCCCCAGTTTTCCGATTGCGCTTAAATTTCGAACGACTACAGCCGTTCAAGCACGTCTTCTTGAATCCTCACAATGCCGCTTCTGGTTTCAACAGTCACACGCCGTAAGCTTTTACATCCCAAAACTGAATTGCAACAAAGTCCTTAGCAAACATTTTCTTATGCCGTAAATTTGATGCTACCTGTAATTAACTGGAGCTGCGGATTATAATTGCATCAGGTAATTCGATGTACTTGGAAAGCCTATTGTTGGTGGTTTGTGCAGGAACCCTGAAGTTATATTCGTGAAGAATAGACGAATTAAGATGAGATATCGGATCTCAACTTCTGCCGAAATAGAAGTAGGCATCTGCTCTAATTATTCACAATGAAACCAAACTGTATCGATGAGGTTCATACTGACTCTCCTTGGATCATGACAATCCGGAAATAATTAAATAGCACAATCTGAGTGTATGGGGTAACTTCAGAGATCTGATTGAAATATTTAAATCGTGGATGTCGAATCCTACTCATGGCTGATGGCGGTTTTGTGCTGGGTATCCTGTACTCTTTGCGGTGGAATCCGATCGGACGGGCTAAGCTGGTTATAGAACCCTTTCGAAAGTCACGTGCCGATGATTACAAGGTCGGAACCACTGCACTATGGCGGAACAATTGACGTCGTGAAAAGTGCAAGTGTTTCCATAAGATAGCAAACGTCGGAGCGCGGTCTACGCTAGGAGCTGACGATCCAATCAGACAGCGTCGAAAGTGCTACGTCACTGGGCTCATAACCCTTTTCTTTCGGTATGTTTTTGCCTTCTAATCAAACCAAACGCATAAAGTGTGCCCTGACGTTGCGGTCTTAGTCCGCCATTGTGCAGGAATTCCACAGTTGCCAACAGAGGGCAGTCTTTCGAAATGGATCTATTGTCTAAGTACTGGGAATCAAGCATGTGGTCACCTCGCTCGCTGATGCCCCAAAAGGGTTTTGTGTTATAAGATGTTTTCTCGCTGCCATCCTTTTTTTTATTCTCTGGACGGTTCAAGCAAAGCGCTTAAGTGCTTTGATTTGCGGCAGAGCAACCGGATCGAGTCAACACTTTTTTAGTCACAAGGCCGCAGTGATGGGGTTTCTTACGTCACTTGTCGGAGGCGAGCTCGGGCACATATTTGACACGAGGCGCCTGCGACAGCTTTCATCTGGAAGTCGTTTTCAATCGACAAGAACACTTGTCCCAGCCGAACATTGACCCAGCACTCGTGCCGAATATTCGCCCCCAGGCTTGCCTCCGGCTGGAGACGCGTAAAAGCGAGCCCGGCGGTCTTGATACCTATAAGGCGATGATCGAATCCATGACATGCATGGATAGCGAGAAAGCCACAATCGTCCCCGCAGGCGTATTGTTTTACCAGGCCTCTATACTTCTTCTCAGCTTAATTCCAGGCGCAGCCGAAGCTACAAGCTAATGGGACCGATCAAGCAGATTCAAAAGAGCAAGTCACTGGACCTTTTCTGGTAATGATTGGTTCAGTAATAATAGAAAATGTACAAAGCGATGACGAGCACTATGATTTTGCGCTTTTGACGCCGTCTCATCAGCTCGTAGCGTCGGCTGCGTCTGGACTTAAGCTGAAACGAAGTATGCAATGGCCGCTCCAGCGATTCTTTCGCCCGTACGTCACTTGCAGAGTCACTGAAGCGGCATGTCAGAGGGCATGGTACAGGTAGAATGACAAACGTATGGTACTGTTGTTTCACTCGCGTGCAGCGGGTCATTTGCCTGCCGCGCTTGCAAACCGGGAGCAACACGCGTTTGCGGTCCATCATACCCAGAAAACACGAGTCAGCAGTTTAGCGTTCATTCTTTGGCTCATCTTTCTTTTGTTTCTTCTCTTCCGTTCCCTGCTTCAGGAGCGCTGACAGCCGCGGCAACGTCCTGAGGCGGTGTCGGTGTTGTTCCGTGAGCGCTTCCTGTGTCGAGGCAGGGTCTACAAAAGAAGCCGCGACGAGCGGCTCGTGCAACCTGGAGGCACACCTGAAGGCACGCCGAGGTGATATTCCGGAGTCCTGCTGTCCCGCAAGACAGAGCCATGGTGCTACCCTTGGATGCCGCGCAACTTGAAAAAGAGCAGTCTCAGGTAAACGAAAATTTGGAACGAAGAACTTTCCGTTTTTATTTCATTTGCCGTCTCCGATGCTGCCTCCTGAGCGCCTGCAAAACTTCGCGTTTATAAAAGGTTGCCTTGGGTTTTGTAGAAACACAGGTGTTTCATATTTATTAGGATTGTACGAATACCGCTTTGAATTTGAAGTGCAGTTTCAACTCTACCTTAAAACTAAGTGAAAAAGAACCAGTATGGAGCGATTTGTTTTTCCCCTGTGAAGGCTACGGGCGAAGCAGCGCTATTCGAATCGAACCGCTATACTCGCCAAACCCTTATATTTTTATCATCCCGAATGTTTTCCATTCAGAATTGTAGGGTGAAAGCTTCTCTGATTTCTTTAATATAACCTGCATGAGAACTGTTAAGGATGGCATTAGAGGAATGGTGTATGTTACAGAGGCTACTATAACCCGAGACTGAACGAAGATAAACGCACACAACAAATGCGACAGCATGTGGCCATGCGTTCATTGAATTGTTTTAGAGTGGGGAATTTGCACTGTATAATCTGTTTGCTTTTCATTACATGCTCTAGGTATGTCTCCATAAGTTTTGTTTCAGGAGTTGGGACACATCTTAACATAAGCAGTATAGTCGCGACGTTTTGAGGTCGATGTTCCTTAGAAGATGTTAGTCGGGTGCGACGATCCGCGCTTTCTGCCAAATCCGCGCTATTTTATTCATGGGAGTCCGGAGGCGCGGGATCCTGGTTTTGCGATGAATGCTTACCTCGCGATCTTTATGCCACTAAGCGGTCTGCGCTACTTTCCATTTATAACAGTGGTTTGTAGCACTTCAGATTATACATGACAAAATTAATTTTTCAGCTCTAACTACCATAACGCAGAGGACGAAAAAAATTAGACTTTTTATTATTTTTACTTTTTTTCCTCCTATATCTGTCATACCCCATCCTCACCAGAGTAGCCAGTCAGGAGTGTATCTCCAGGCTACTTTCTCTGACTTCCTTTATTTCTACCTCAATAAAAAAGGGAGGAAATAAAATCGCTCTGGACTATTCCTCTTCAGTTGGGAGGCTTGTCAAAGTAATATATATATATATATATATATATATATATATATATATATATATATATATATGTATATATATATATATAATGTTTCTCAAAAATTGAAGCAATCATCTTTATTTGATTTAAATCAGATTAATGTGATGTTAATCACTCTGGATTCAAAATAGTAATTCTTTGATCAGTAGATATACCTTAAACTTGACAGATTTATAAATCAATCCGCCCGATCGCTGAAGAAACGCGGAAGAAAGAAATATTGTAAGTCTGGCAGCTTAATTAACAACCCCTTGTAGATTTAAACCCTGCCATACTATAGTCCGTTGCAACTCAAGAAGGTAGGGCTATGGTAAGACGGGCCGGGGAGGAGGAAGCAGACGGAACGCTGGAGAAGAGAAGGTGAAACCTCCTCTTTTTAGCGCTCCGTCTGCTTCCTCCTCTTCGACCATCCTTACCCTCGCCCTACCTTCTTGAGTTGCAACGGGCTATAGACCAAAATCAGCTTCAGATTTTGGTTAGATGAAAACACTTTACTTCATTTTTTGGTGCAGTTCGCCTAGCAGAGGTCCCCGCATCCTCAGATCAAGCTCTATGGTTATCACTATGCCTGGTGTTCAACACTCAGTAAAAGTACTTTTGCGCATCGTTCCTACGGCGCGCGAAATGTCTCACGATATTCGGTTGCGGAGGAAAAACAGATAACCTTGACGTTTGGACATTGTACATCTTGATAAATTAAAATATATCTAATCAAATTCACCTACATGATCTTATTAGAATCCACCAGAAGGGGGATTAGTACGTTCCGCGATGATGATCCGGACTATTTTACTTAGGTCTTAGTTAAACGGTCTAGACGCCATATTTGAGTGGAGTGTTTAGAGTGCACCTCACAACGAGCTCACATTAATAGCGTTCTAAGACCGCGGCATCTTGAATGCGGAATGCACGTTGCAAAAGAATCTGCCGGAGCTCCAGGCAGCACGCGCATCATGCATCCGCGCACCAGCTATGGCCGCCTGCAGTGAATACGCCTATCCTATCGTCCCCTGCGAAAAACTGCGACCTTGACGGTGTGGAAAGCATTTTGCGGAAGCACTGTGGAAGCTATAACATATACAACGTAGTAAACTCGTTAGCTTTGCCCGCCAATACACCTTTGCAAGTGGGATCCAGCGTTAACCTTGAACCGCGCACCGAGGTGGCGCGGATTTACTCTCCAGCCAGGACGTTCGCTGCTTGTCGTACAATCTTGCTAAGCGTCTCTTGCTCAAGCATACACCACCGAGCGCAGAAAAAAAAATTATTTATAAAATAACGAGGTGTTGTTTTCGACCGCGAAAGAGCACGAACAGTCAAATAAAATACTTAAACCGGTAACAGATCGAAACATTACAAATATATCTAAAGTCTCAAAGCGCTTATCAGAATGCGCCAGAACCCGCATGGCTATTGCATTAATGATGGCTGCGCTCACGCTAGCTCTGGCTTCCACGACGTGCTGGAACAGAGGCTGCGATCGTTATAAATTCAGTTCCAACCCTTAAACATGTCCCGTCCTACAATACTTGATGCTACGATTCTGTGTGGATACCTCCTCCTGCGTTTCGATAAAGAAAGTGTCGCTAGCGCTGGCCGTTGGCGATGCAGCAGACGCCGCCATCTTGTCATCGCGCACTCCAATGACACGCCTCTGGCGCACCCCAACATAGCGGAAACGTTACGCGGCGCCAGCATCGCTCAAAAGGGCAGCACACAAAAGCCTCTCTTGCAAACGTGTATAGACGATTGCAAACAGGGCATCTGGCGGCCGCCATGCTCTTCCTCGTGTGAGCAAGCGCGTGGAATTCCAGGCCTGCCAAGGCTATCTTCACGTGCATGCTGCACGTGCTTGCACGGATGGGGCACCAGCCAGGACGCCATGCTTGCAAACGTCTATAGACCGACCTTACTAAACGTTTGGTGCACGCGTGACGCCGCCATAACTTTAGTTCACGGGAGGCAGATAGCAGTGCACGAGAGGGCTCGTGCTGTCTCGTGCTCTACACGCGTAGAGCTCCAGCGGGGTTGCTGCGCGTGCACTGCGGCAGCAGTGGCGTAGTCAAACCGGCTGGTGAGATCAGGCTATTAAGTGACATTCAGGGGGGCTATGTTGCGCTTTTTGGACTCCCAGGAGACTAGGGAGAGGGAAGTGACGTCAACAACGCAGCAAATGCAGATTGGATGTTGATTTGGTTTTCTTCTGTCAACATCCAATCTGCGTTTCTCTAGTCGGTGACGTCACTTCCCTCTTCCAAGTCTCCTGGGAGTCCAAAAAGCGCAACATAGCACCCCAGGACTAAGTAACTCAACGAGCGAGCTATTAGCGGTGAGATGCTTTGGTGGCGCCCTCGTTCGATTACCTTTCGTGACGTCATTACCTTGTGAACGACAAGTTCGATAGTGTTCGTAATGGGCATGGTGGAAGCCTAAAATCATAGCGCTCTCAAAGCAACACTGCCAACACCGTCAAAAAAGTTTTTACATTCCTCTTATTTCCGTCGATGAGACATCCTTTGCTGACGTCATAGTCAGCATTCGGCCAATTGTAGTAAGCCGACCACAGCGACGCTTTCGGTTGCTTACGTCGCCAATACTGCCGCGAACTAGCGCTACTTCTTAGAAACACATGACGTGGCGGCATTCCAACGGAGCTTCACAGACCGCCACCAGGCGCCATTTTGAAATATCTTAATTCTGTTAAAAGTTAGGTTTCTTGACTCTTCTGCAGGCAGCCCAGAAACATTAGTCTAGATTAAAGTCACTGGATCTGGGAAAGTATCGCCATTGCCTTGCCACCTGCTAGCCGGACACAAACAAATACCAACAAACAGACGACAAATCCTCTCAAGGTGATTGGCTCATCGTTGTTGGTTGCTATGGTGATCGCCATTTCGGACCCTTTCAAAGCTTCGAAGCTTCGAAAGGGTCTTTAAAACCAGCCGCACCGACATCGCTATGGAGCATGATCGTACTGAATGCCTGCCTCGGTCAATATGAGCGTCTTTGGCACTGTGCATGCATTGAACATATCACTTATGCTTATCTCCCTAGATACTTTACGGTCATGTTGCTCTTCTTGCGTGTTTCAAGACAGTAAAATTACTTTTCAATGCCTGCAAGCACTGAGGTTGCGTGCGATGGCGGTACGAAGATGTACGGCATCACGCGCGGCGTCAGTGCTTAGGGGCAGTGAAAAATAATTTTACTGTCTTGAAACACGCAAGAAGAGAAACATAATTGTAAGGTATTTGGGGAAATAAGAATGAGTGATAAATTTATTGCATGCACAGTGCCAAAGACGCTCATATTGCCCGAGGAACGCTTTCAATACGATGATCCTCCATAGCGATCTTGGTGCGACTGGTTTTAACGACCCTTTCGAAGCTCCGAAGCTTTGAAAGGGTCCAAAATGGCGATCACCATGGCAACCAACAGCTTTGAGACGATCACCTTGAGATGTTTTGTCGTCTGTATGTTGGTATTTGTTTGTGTCCTGCTAGCAGGTGGGCGGGCAATGGCGCTACGTTCCCAGATCCAGTGACTTTAGTCTAGACTAGTGTTTCTGGGCTACCGGCCAACATAGACCACATCTAAACAAAGAAACATGTGCAAACATCTAGTTTTCGTATCCTTTTAAATCATGATTTAAAGTGTAACTCCCGTAAAATTTCTACATTTCAGGGTTCCAACGGTTTTTAGTCAAGGAAGTGTCCTTGAATTACGAGGTGTCTGTGTTTTTTTTTCGATGCGTCGTGTAGTTTTGTTAATATCGTATCTCATTTTTGTTTCGGGGGTCTCCGGCGAAACCGAAACTACCGGCTCGAGCATAATGACAACCCTTGGGATCAGGTGAGCTGCATGGTTATTGTGTGACGCAAAGTTCGTATTGCGGTACCGCAAAACGCACGACTAGTCGAGTCGCAAGGGTAGTTCCGACCAGTTAGGTAAGGTGCTAAGGCTGTTTTACTGCTTTGCTTTGCAAATATCAAACATCTGTAGCAAATATTAAGACACATTCATAAATTTGCTGGCCAAAAAGCAAATTTGCCACGATGAACGCAAGCTCAGAACGAGCCCCCACTAATTTTCTGAGAATGAGTACAATCTTGGCAGTGTGCAACGCACGTTGCAGAAGTGTCGTGGAAGCTGATCGTAAGCTCGCGCTGAGCAGAAACTCACTAAACTATGACCGCCAGTGAATGCCACCTGCGGCGCCACGACGCACTTGAACGAGCAGGGAGTTAATATTCTTCGGGCGCGATTGCCGAAAAGCACTTACGAACTATTGTCGCTAAGACATAACATAACGAGCAGAAATTGTCCGCTGGGACGGCTGAAAACGCAGAAGAAAAACATAGCGAAAGAGTGGCAGTACGAACCACTGATCTCTATGTCTATTTGCTGGATTGCGTTTGACCAGCTCCGCCTATGGACGGGAATGCGGCCACGGTCGGCCATCTTTTTGGTAGAGTTATATCATCTCTAGCCATCATAGTAATATGGCGGACAGCGCAATGTCGGCAGGCTGCCATAAAATAGCCGTAGATCTAGCACACTGTACCGTGGGTGATATTTCGTGCTTGATTGAAGTTGTTCGACGAAGCAGATTTTTGAAACCCGGCGTGAACAGTACACTCTAAGAAAAAAAAAGGAGGAGAAAGGTAGCAAAAGTGACTGTTCCTCCTTCCGTTGGACACGCCGCCCTGAGAAGGGAGGAACGGAAGGTAAGACGAAAGGAACAGTGCAGGTTCCTCCTTGTACAGTTGATGCAGGCGTAGAACATCGCGCTACTGATCAAGCGATCGAGGGTTCGATCCCTGAAAAGAAGCGAAGTTTTTTTTTTCTTGCTTTATTAGTTTTCTTTTTTTTAATTTGTCATTTATTTTAATTTACAATTCACAATGTTGAATGTTAAATTAGCTGTTTCATTGTGCTTTTCTTTAATTTTTACTGAGTATACCTATTGCTGAATATATTTATTGCACTGTTTACTGTTGAACTGTTGGGGGGCAGAGACTCTGTCAGGCTTCACGCCTTTATCTCTGCCCCCTGGGCGGAAAAACCCGCCAAACAAATAAAGAAAAAAAAATAAACAAAACCCAGACCAATGGAAGGAAAATTAAACTCCTTATTATCCACCGACGCCAAGGAAAACTATATAAATATCATTGCTACAAGCTTCATCAGCACGCTGTCTGATAAACAGGATTTGGGCACCTAGGTTGGAGCTAAGCCGTTGACGCAGGGGCCAAGACGACGAGGTCGGTCCTTCAGTCGTTTCTTTTCCCGTAGAGTTTTCGACATTCATAAAGAAAAAAGCGCACTCTTAAGAAAAAATGGAGGAAAAAGGCAGCAACGGCGCGCCTCCAAGCGGACATGAGAAGAAGGGAGGAACGAGACGTTTTCCTCCTTCTCCAAGACGGGACAAAGCTTTCGCCCTCCCAACTCATCTTCTTTCGGTTTCGTTTTTCGAGCACGTCGTGCACGTTGTTTAATAAATGTTGTTAAGTTGATTGAGCTTCAGTGGCAGCGAAGGCCGCCTGTAATTCCGTCTTCTAGTCCAAACGTGCGGAACATTTCGGTTGCATTGACGTTTTTACCACTAATTTTATCAAACGAGCACACGAAGCCGCTAGAAACAGCGAAGTTCCGGAGCAGTGCCAGCAGCGCTACGTACACTGGTTAAGATGGCCGTTTCTGGATTGCCACGCGGAACTACAGTAGCGGAACCACGCGGAACTGTGTCGACGTTTTCGACGTTATGGAAATCGCAGGAACTGCGTCCAAGGCAGGCAGGTTTTCCTGCCGGCTGCCTGGGTGCCTTCCGTGCTGAATTCGGTTCTGTTTTCCCGTGCGTAGTGCCAACCGGCGTTCAACGTGGTTCTGTATTTCTGCGTGTCAGCAACATAGCAGCAACATCGTGATAGCAGTGTTGTGCGTAGTAAACAGAAGACTGGAATTATCGCCGATGTGAGCGTGTGTTCACGTATCAGAGGTGTAACAACAAGATGAGATGACGTAAACTGTCGGGCATTGATGCCGCTGGTTGGGCCTTGATTGGAGGGGGCGGGGTGTCGCACGTTGACATTCCGCTTTACATTAAAGAGTTTCAGACCACTTGAGGAATTAGGTGCAGTCGATCGACGTGCGGGTAGTCATGTTGGAACGCTGGCCTGAACGGGAAGCTCCTATCGTACAGTGGCCAATGTGACTGTCGGTCTCCGGGAGAGATTGCGCTCTGGGGAAAAGACTGGACAGTACGAAATTATGACGGAAAGAACGTATATTTACAATGGAATTTTAGCATTAAAAATAAGAAAAAACAGGTAAAATCGAAAACAAAACGCTATCCTTTATTTTGCTGTTTATATATACTACGGTTCCTGGAGAAACTGCCCTCCAAGTGGCGCGCTGGAATGAGCGCTAGAAGTTTTCGAGCTCGCCACGGCGTAGCTGGCGTAGCTCCGTACACTTGCCGCAAGTCGCGGCTTTGACTGCATTCAAGTTGATCGAAAAGCGATTTCTCTGCCCGTGAAGCATCACTTCCAGCTGGGTGAATATCTGCTCTACAGAGATTAATTCAAGACGGCAATTCCAGCCGTGCGCGAACAGCACAAGTAGAAAAACAAACACTACAATATAAATAGTGGCTACGAAGTGCCGTGCGGGGAAACGAACTTATGGCTTGGAACCGCATTGGAGCGGCTCGATTTATTGGCTTTCAAATAATTACGGCATGATCGAGCGTTTTCTTTTTAATAAGAGATTCATCCCCTGAGCCATTAAAAATACTCTCAGATGTATGACATTGCTGGAAAAAAATCAACATGCTATGAATGTTTTTTATTGCTTAGGGAGTCACCGAAAAATGCCGTACGTTCAAAACGATCAGTATAAAAGACTGAAACGCAGATCTCGGGAGTAGTGATCGGGGTAGTGTGGTGTTGTATTGATGTTTGTATGTGCGATGCATGTGTATACGCTCAATGTATGTTCAGCTGATGCTTGTAGTATGCCTAATGTGTCTACATGTGTGTATATTAGGGGCTCCCGAAGCGCCATGGTGGCGTGAGAAAATAAAATATTTTTTTTTTTGGAGAACATTGGGCGGTACCTAGCGCCCCCTAGCCTAGCTACTTCCAATTACTCTGCTTGACCCTGCCATCTGGTGGCAAGTGATTTAACCTCCTTTTACGCTACGGGGCTACGCCACAATTTCGTGTTACCGTGCTGAAATGAGCCAAGAGGCTGCTTCGGATTTGCTTTTTTTAAGAGCGGCGTTTAGTTTCGCGGGCGAATGGTTTATCGCTTCTCCGTGATGTTCGGTTGACGCAACGATTGACGCAGGAATTGTGGCTCGATGAATAGCAAAGGTAAGACATAAAGTGCGCGAACTGGGTGCCGGTTGTCTCCGTTTAACATCGCTGTGCTGACGATGAGAAGACTGAGTGACTGCATGCTTTCGAAACGTAAGGTTCTTTACCTGCAGGGGGAAGCCGGCTTCAGAAATAAATACAGTTCGCGGAAAGCTCGTGTTACGTTTTTATTTGCTGCTGCTCACGCTCCGTGCAGTAGACGTAGTGTTCTCGTTAAGCCTTATTGAGCTCGATTTGCTCGATTCGTGGCCGCCATAATGAGATGCAGGCGACGGAGGAACTTTTGCTCCCCTGCTTTAGGGTCGAAAGTTTCTCCCTTTCTGAAGGAACATATGTATCAAGAGCGTTCCTCCCTTTAGGGAGGACTATACTGACCCTTTTTTCTAAGAGTGTAGCCTCATCTTTGAGGACCCGGCGAAAGTTCTACGAAAGCGCAGCACAGGGGGAAAGCAGCGCAGCTCGCATCGAAAGCAGACTCCGTACCGGCGTCTACTTTCGATGCTTCTTTCGATGCGACTTTCGATGCGTGCTGTGCTGCTTTTCCCCGGTGCTGGGCTTTCGTAGAACTTTCGCCGGGTCCTCAAAGATCGGGCTACCGTTCACGCAGGGTTTCAAAAATATGTTTCGTCAAACAATTTCAATCAGTCACGAAATATCACCCACGCTATTTTGGTGGCATCCTGCCACCACAACTGCCACAACGCCGTCTGCCATGGATGGATGATAGTGGCTGCAGCAGTTGTACCTCGGCTAGAGGTGATATAACTCTACCAAAAAGATGGCCGCCAGTGGCCGCATTCGCGGAGTGGGCAAACGCGATCCGGCAATCGCCATAGAGATCAGTGGTACGAACGAAAAACCGTCTTGAAAACGAAGATGACATCAAGGCACAAGGTTGCTTGACACACAGCCAACCCGCTGAATGCCCGCTGAGAAGCTGGTGGTATTATTTTTAATATCATAGAGTTGATCGCGGTTTCCCATTACAGTAATAGTTTGGCAGTGTTCGTATTTAGTCTCCGTAAATCAACATCAATCATTTACCTTGGTTCGGCTTTTGACCGCAGCTACCCTAAATCATATTGATTTTTATTCTCCAACCAGAGTCTAATAAATAAACCGTTTTCGAGCTTGCAGCATTTTTGGTATCCTTTCTAGAAGCCTGCTTTAGCTGTAGCCCCTCAAGAAATATATTACTTATTCGTAGAGGCACATCGAAATAAGGTCAACCTTACAACGTCTGTGGCATCAAAGGTCATAGCGCTAATATATATTACTCTGTATATCAAATATTCATAGAGTATAGACCAAGTATCGTGATTTTGAGAGCTTCAGTAATGGTAAATAAATTCTCGAACGTTCCTGGTTTGCTTCCGGTGTCCAAACAACCCACGACCAAACCCTGACGTGGGGCGCCCCCCCCCCCCCCCCCCCCCCTTTTCCTTCGTCCACACACGCAAGCTTCGGAAATTAGCTAGGATCAAAAGTGCAAGCCGGAACAAGTTCTTTCACGTGCTCCATATCGAAAATGTCAAGATAAAAAATACGGTACAGTTTATCTTCTGGGCAGACCGTTTTAGTGAAATCTTAGCCTCGAAAAAATGCTTCGTTAACTATTAGGGCAATTTTGCGAGCATGGCGAGAGCGGAAGGGCGTAGAGCTGACGTGAACGGCTAGAGAACTATGGTACTACAAAAAAGAGCAAAAAGAGCGGAATACTATTTGGCCCAAATTTGTTAGCGAAGCTAAAAATATTGATATGTCTAGACTGCGTGAGTTTGATGTGCCTTTTGGGGTGTGGCGATATAGTTACATGCGAAAGCACAAAGAACAACAATTATTTGCGAGGGGTGGGTGGCCGAGTGGACTAGCGCACACCAGCTCCGAGCAAGTGGAGTGAAAGCTCTTGGTTTAGAATTCAGGGATCTTGAGTTAAATACCCAGGCCTGCACATATTGATTTGGATGAGCATCATACCGGTTAGAGCCACTAAATGAGCTGCGCTTAGGGTACCGGCACTATGCTCCCCGACACTGTTGTGGGCGCCGTCATTTTGGTGCTTGTGCAGAGCAGACGCAACTGCCGATGGTCATGATTCAAAAGTGCGACTTCCTCAGCAATAGATTCGGTGTTAGGAAGCTCATATAATATTGCTTTGCTATGTCGCCAACTGTTTAAACTTTTGTGGAGGGCGGAAATGTGTTTCCTCTGATTTCAGATGAAGCTTCAGATAACTGGCAATGATGATTTTAAACCACAATATGGGCAAATGTCGTTACTCTGAAGCGTAGCTTATTTAGTCGCACTAATACCGGTGTGCGCACGCGTATCACTATACTGCGTTTTGCACGTTTACGACCCCGGGATAGCAGCTGTACTGCACTGGCTAAATTTCTCATCTACAGCTAAGACACCAGACGCCCATTGATGCTGACTAACTTCTGGCTTTATACATATACACACTATATTACTATTATTATTACAACCATTTGCATCCTTTACTTTTTAGAGTCCCGTCGAATGATTCTACAGCGTTTACTCTGTTGAAAGGACAGAGTCGCGTGATTGTTGTAAAATGTTATCTGGCAGCAGGGACCCTGAGCTAAAACGTGTGTAAACAGTGACTTCATGTACCCGTGGACAACGAATTCTCAAAGCTGTGATCTCCCGTTTTTGTGTTCGATAAAATTGCATCCAAGCTATGTTTTGCTCGTCTTCAGATTTTGGCTCTGTCGTCATGGCAGTTTGTATACACTTGCCATTGTTAGGGGCTTCACCACCGACACGGTAATTACATGAGCCTATTCTATTAGGTTCTATGGGTGTAATGCCTATCTTGGGCGCCTAATTTTATTAGCATTTAAATTGTGAATTGGAAACTCAAAATTCCCTTCCGCATTACTTCCAAGACCCCAGGTGTGCAATCATATTGCACCCTTTTGTTAAACTCCTCCTGGATGACAGACACATCAGAACATCAGACGACATTTTAAAAGACGTTAGTTCGACAGTTAAATCAAACTAGTTAAGAAACCCAAAGTTCTCGTCTCGAGGGCGGTGGTGAGGGGAACTCCTGTGCGTCGATCCCAAACGTCAGAGAAAAACAACACCTTGTGCCGTCGTACGACTCTGCCATGTATCAGCCATTGGAATGAGAGCTCAGCAAATAGTCCAGGTTTTGTTATCTCGCGTGTTTACCGCTTTCTGGAATTCCTTTGGTATACAATGCTTTCTTGAGTATCCCTTTCTCGAGCTTTCGCTTTTCACCTTGGGAAATTAGACTCATTTCGCTAGCACATCTGAAAAATAAGGCAACTTACTGTTTGTGGCGAAGTATGTGGTTTAATTTGATTGCAGTGCACGTTTGGCACGAAACAAATACTGAAAATTTATAAGTGGATCTATTATTTTTAAACATTGTTGTTTACGTGAGGATTGAATTAATTTTCTAATGTACATGGATTTCTAATGCACATGGACAATAAATATATGTTAGAATTTTCTTAATATGTGTAACGATATACAAACGGAATTCAGCCTCGCACATAGAATTACTCCATGATATCTGACACAGCCAACTCGATGTGAAGGTGCTCCATCTGTCAACACTGTTATACTTCCTCACTGGGGTCGGAAGTAGCTCCGCGTGTTTTATGAATCGCTGCTTTGCTTGAACATAAATGAAGGATCCTTGATGGGCTCTGATTTATACAAAACACTTTTAGATCGGACAAGCTTTGTCCGTCCATAATAATTGGCGATCTCTAATTAATAACCCTCATTTCCGTGTGGTAATAGAAGGGAAAAAAAAAGGTTGGAGGTTTCTGAATATAGCCACTTAAGCATTTTGATAACAATGTATTGTGGCCTGCCAGCTGATCGAATGTGTGAATGACCTAATTCAGCCAAAGGGATTATTTGTAATTTCCAGCACTTTTTTCGATTTCAAATTCACAGCTTAAAAAGCTCGAACACCAAATTCCATTAACGTTCATTACCCTCGCGGAAATGTATTCCAAGCTAGCCACATCACTTTGCATTAAAAAAGAAACAATGACCGTGTTTTTTTCATTAGTCGTTAATAGTCGCTCAATTTCGAAACTCCATAGCGGTTTCCAGTGCATTTTTAAGTGATTGGCGTTGGGTGAGAAATCTCTAGCAAAGCCGGCATGGAGGACGTAGCGAATATATAAAGAACCCTTTCGATCACTAACTTTTTTATGATGACCTTGGATGCACAGGTTATCTATACAGACCGAGAAATCAGGTATTTCCTATCTTAGAGTCCCAACGGTCAAGCTGAAAAAGCGAAAGTGCAATTGATCAGGCGTTACCGATAGCCAACATTTGAGTCGCCAAGACCATATCTCAAAAAAGGCATAACACAGTCTGCTTATCATCGACGCCATCGAGCCGCTTGAAAACAGGGACCGTAAACATATCCCGCTATCAGTGGCTGGGGATCACCCGGTGAGAAAGATTTGTCTACGACATCAAGCCCCAGATAAGAGGTTGAGGGGCACGTCTATTGCAGCGGCCTCCGCCCCCGGAACATTCGATAGGGCTGGCTCATTTCTTTGTCCTTCTCACCTTCTGCGAACGCTATCAGCATCCTTTGTCCCACAAATATTATTGCCCGGGCTTTTCCCCCGCTGCATCGCAACAGCTTTTCCATGTGACGTCCGTGCGTCAGTCGCAGCGTCGGCGACATACGTTTATCATGAGGGTACAACGTGCTCGCCCTTGCAACGACAGGCGATTATTCCACTGAGGCCACATGGCCACCAATTATATCCTGAGCTTCTTTCGAAGTGGTATGCCGGTTATCAAGGATAACCGGCATAAGACTTCTGAATAATATGCGTAAGAGTGTGTACTTTGTAGGAGTCAACAATGATTCTAATGAAACACAGAAAAGACGCACATGATCCTAACTAGTCATACAATGTCTCGTAGAAAACACTGTGTAAGAAACAAAACTATTTGTGTAAGCACGCACTTTAATTTACCAGAAACGTTCCTATCGCTAAATACCGGTTATAAGTTAACTACAGGCGTGCAGCAAACTGGGAAAATTTTTTAACGAACTGAATTTGGCGAGATATCACGTGACGGACTTGTCCCAGGGGATTCACCATTCAGACAGCTGTCACGTTCAATATTTGGGAGAATCCTGGGTAATAATTTATTGTCACTATATTAGCTAAGTTAAAATTTTATGATGACAAAGCTGTGAAATTTCATCGGAGGCAGAGACGTGTCTATCTAAAGTCTAGTTATTTTGACTGTCTACTTCGCTCTTATGGAGTGAATGAAATTAAATTGAATTTAAGATAAAATTTTATGGGGATTTATTTTTGGCTAATATTTCTGTATGCAACATCGACGCAACATTTTTGCATGCAACACTAACTTTTGGTATCTATTTAAGGTTTTGCCGGAGAGTTAGCGCGTGCATCAAAAGTGATAATTGGGTAGTGAAGTACACATTTTTGAAGGGGTTTTTCAAGCATTTTATTGTTAACTGTTATAAAAGCTGTTATCAAAGCTCTAAAATCCACCACTATTCTCGCCTTAATTATTTCACAGAGGCATTGATTTTTCCAAGCTTGTTTCCATTACCGAGGTAACATTGCAGCTTCGAATTTTTTGTTTTATCAAACTGTAGTTTTTAGAATTTTTAGGGGTCTGCTGGCCTTAAAAGGCAGGCTCAGATTTCCATCAGGAATCGGGTGAAGAAAGAAGAAAAGTAACAGAAGCTCGTGATAGTAGAAACTCGAGGTTGCCTAGGAGTGACCAAGAGCGTTATACACCTTTTCTACGTGGGCGCCGCCATCTTCAATTCTGGCACTTCCGGTATGCGTGAAAACGTCGCTTTCTTCTCTCCTCGACAGTAGAATGTGTTAACATTTTAATTGCAACCGTCAGTCGTTCTTGTTATGACACTTGTATATTTTTTGTACTTGTTCGGGGTTGTAATCTCTTGCTTTTTTTCTCGGAACGCATACCGGAAATGGGGACGACGTGGCTGGGTGCGAGGCTAAAGGAAAAATGTGAATATGGGCCACAGCATAAATGTTACGTCAAGTTCATGAAACCTTTTCTCTGGATGTTGCCGATAGCTTTCGAATTATCGGCAAACTTAAAAGTTCAAACTTTGTTTTTTTTTTTTTTTTTTGTTTAAAGAGTTGAGGTGTAGCGGTTTGAAATTATTTAACTTTAAATTTGGGGGTTTTACGTGTCTAACCAACCAAGTGTATGTGGCACTCCCCAGCGGAGGACTGAGGATTAGTTTGAACCAAAATCTAGGTTACACGGCGCGCTCTCCGCATTAAGCCTTTATTAGATCGAGGACACCTCAGTCGGGATTGGAACCCGCGAAGTCGGGATTTGTCGGCCGGCGCTTTGCCTCGGAGTCATCGTTGATATGAATGAAAATAATTCGTTCCCTTACTCGAGGACTGCCAATAGCGATTTAGCTCCTTTTTGAGACGATAAGTCCTTCTTTCGCATTCGAAGCAGCGTATTTATCACTGAGTGCTTTCAAGTGGTTGTCGCTATGCAAAAATGAAAAGTATAACGGTCGCGACTCGATAACGGTGTTTCTCTTTTCTGTTCCGCGTTGACTTTCAGCCGTTGGTGCAAGGGTATGGGTTCTCGATCTTGTATTTTCCGGCATTTGTTTGTGCATCTGCAGATAGAGAAAGCTTAGTTTGCTCTCGGAAACCCTGAAGTGATTTGGACATTTCAGTTTTAATTTAGGTTGAATAGGCCTCGTTAGGTTCTTTTTGAAATAAAACAATGGCGTCAAGACCTTGTTATTTTCCATTTTATTTTCTAATATCAAACGTCTTTTTTTTATTTTATTTATGTTCTGAGGCGTTAATGTTATACATCTGTTTTATAGACTTTTTCTCCACACCGACACACTTGGTTTCAATACAAATCTAGACCTGCAGTGGCATTGGTTAATATATCCTACTATTTCAACAACCTCTTAGCAGGAATAATTCATCGTTAAATTAGCGATCCAATGGCCAGCAATAGTGCTGCACATGAGCAGTAATTCTACTAGTGGACAAAAAGTCAAATAAAATGCATCATTCGTAGTTTTACGTCATCCCGTCAAGAAAAACAGGCAAAATCATTATGCCCAATAACGTAGAATTCATTTTTCGGAGCTTTTTCTATAGCACTCATTACTTTATACAGCTCTGTTAGCATGCGGCCATCACCCAGTCCCATTCAAGTACTTAAATTTATCGGAAACTCTGGCCATTCATCCCAGCTTATTAAAAGAACATAACCTTTACGCGGTACATTATTTATACTTATGATATCTAGATGTCTAACTTTGTTTGGAGGAGTTTCGTCGTCGTCGCTGTTTAAAATGAAATCCCAAGATTGCCAACATCGCCACGATGCGTAGCCCCTTCTTTTCGCCTTACCATTAGAGGAAAGATGAAGAAATTCTTGGTGAATTCTTGCGTGTTTTGTCCCGTGAATTCGAATATCGCGAGCATTTGACCTGATCATATCACTAAACGCGAGAAGAGCCTAAAAACTAACCACCGGGCGTGACGCCATACCCAGAGGTTTGAACTGCCTTGCGCGTGCCGCTTGTGTGTGAGGGAAAGTTTGCAGCACTTTTGACGTCACTGCTCAGTTATGGTTTGTAGGATTCTCGTCAGATTCCCCTGTCCCCTGTCTCCGGATGAACGTGACACAGCTACGCATAGCTCTCGGTAGAAAGGGTATATTCCACTCCCATTCTGCTGGGGGGGTTACGGGATCGGGAGAGGTCGCCGAGGAAGCCTGGGAGGGGTGCGCCACCACTGTAAGCTGCTTGCCGATCGTCCCTGCGGTGCTAATTCATACCGCCTCCTGGGGACGTCGCCGTCGAGGGTCGAAGTCGGGGTCTAAGTCCGGACCATGTCACCGGGCCGTCGCCCGAGTCGATGTCGCGATCGCCACCACTGCGAACGTCCGTCGTGGCCTGTTTCCCGCGCAAGAATTCCTCTTCCCTTCTCCCGTCGTCCGTCGTCCCAGCCTCCCCTGTTGTTCCCGCTGTCGCCGCGCACGAGACAGGCGGGAGCCTCTTGTCTCCTATCGTGGGCGGTCTCCCGCTGGAGCTCCCCGTCCGGCTCTGCCGCAGCATGTGCAAATCCTCGGGCGCCGACGCTCTCCGTGAGGTGGGTTCGAAGATGTCCACCGCCGCTACCGCCAATATCCTCTAGATGGGTCCCGAGGGAGGAGACACTCGAGCAGCAAAGGCGCCGTCTTCGACACGGAAGCGACCGACAAAGAGTGCCCAGGAGCCGGCGTCCGGTTATCGACCAGATGGGGGATGCAGGAATATTTATCTTCGAACCACCCATGTGGCTACTTGGCACATCAATCTGAAATATAATTTTGATATTCGTGATCCTGGAGGTCAAACGAAGAGGATTAAGGTGTTTTTCTCCTCAAATACACGCGGCTTCAGTTTCTTTTTAAAAAGCAGGGCTGTTGAATCCCGTCATATATCAGTCCCCTTTCATCTCCTCTTCCAGTGACCCACACACGACCCCCTCCTCCCCCTCTTCCTTAACCCGCTCCAATGAATTTCATACGCAAGGTACACAAACGTATGGTACACATTTTCCCAAGAGTCCAACATACATTTTTGACACCCTCCCAGATTAAGAGTCCCGAGTGAACCCCTGCCCCCGCCTTCGCCTCCTTTGTGGATGAGATCATGCCGCGTTTCTTTTCGGTCAAGCCAATCGCCCTGGGGAGCCGACAGCATGCGCACATTGTGCATGAACATTAACAGGCGTCGCCATTTCTATTCAATATCGCGCAGTAAACGATAGCGCCCTGCGCTTCCCTCTCTCTGATTCAGTCCACGCTCGCTCTGCCGGTTACTGAACGCCCGCTGCTCAATCGTTGTCACCTTTTGAGTGGTTGAAAGTTGGGATAAGGCCGACTCCATCGAAGATAATAGCGGTTGAAATGTGAACTGCTACCAGCGAAGAACCCCACTTAGTTTTTGATCAATGGGGCCGCGTCCCAAGCAATGTGTTGCCCGAGTTGATTGAACATAAAAGCACACCAATAGCGCATTGGATGAGGACGAGTGTAAGAATTGCTATAGACTAGTGTCTTTCACCCCTCGTCCTTGCGCTATTTGTTTTAGAGGCGATCGAATTTCTGAGCGAAATCTACTCACTTTTATGACCCTGGCTCGGCTTGTAATTTCCAACAAATCGCGCGTCGCGCATCTGTTGGATACCTACTTCAAATATGCACGCAGTTGGTAATACACCCAATGAATGTAATATAATAGCTTCGGAACGGCAAATACATTTACAAAGAGTCTTTTTATCTTTACATACGTACTATATATGTTTATAGAAATATAGTCAGAACTATTACAATTGCAATCATCGTACAACAAACGTTGACAGTTGGTTGTGGGAGGACCTTCCATGGGAAGTAGACAGATAGATAAAAAAAAAAAAGTTAACTACTTTTAAATATGATATAATATTTTATACACGTCCACAAAAATATTTTTTTTTTAAAATTTATACAGGAGCCCAGTTTTCATTAAAAAAAACCGTTACGCAGTTCAAGACGGCGCAAAATGCTGTCGCTTTTAGAGCACAGCTCTTAGGCGCCCGTTTCCGGCTTGAGCGGCGTCGGCGTCGCCGTCGGCGTAACCGTAAGGTCACGTGACCCCCCCCCCGGTCACGTGACCCCCGACAGGTCACGTGACCCACCCTCCCCCCCCCGGTCACGTGGCCCCCATGAGGGGAGGAGGAGAAAGGAGGGGTATACCCTCCTCCTCAAGAGCTGCGCTCCAATTCGGCGTAACAGGGAGTTGTAAACGGCTTTTATTTTTTAACTACAAACTCCGCAAATATTTCGGCAACAATTTGTTTAGAAGGAGCAACGTCGTCCTCTGGTGATTTCACGAACCGCTGTACCTTGCGAGCTTCAACAAAGTTTGATTTCATTCGTGTCTAAGTCCCTGCGGGGCATATTTCGAGCAAAGGTAATTCGGTAAAGGGCATCTACAGAAGCAGCCTTGTCGGCTGCAAAGCACCGGCCCCGCTTGGTAATAAAGAGCGTTCTCTCGAAGGGCGCCATTCTCCAGCAAATAGAAAGAGTCGATCACCGTGGCGGTGCCCCTTTAGTGCCACAAGTGGTCGCTCTCGGTATTCCTGAATGAAAGGGGACAAAAAATAATGAAAATCCTCGAGTTCACACCCCACGCGTGGTGCCCCCGTAACTCTATACACTCCTTGTCGATGTTTTATCGTGCGCTCCGGAACTGCCGGAATCGTGTTTCCGCGGCTGAGGCAGCTGGGCCCCTAGCCTTATCGTCTAGACCTAATCGTTGGCTACTGCTTCGCTCATCGTACCACCGCTCGCCTTGCTAAGCCCTTCTATCTAGGTGAGGGAGGCGTGCAGTTATACGGCGCCAGATTGAGGCCCGCTACATCCGTCTATCGCGGAGTCGGCCAGTGCCCCAAGTTCAGAATTTCGCTTACTCGTAGACGGTCCTCTAATTGCTAAAGAATAGCCACTGCAAAGTCTTCCACTTCCGTTTTTTTTTTTTTGTTTTTTTTTGAGGTACTCTCTTACGCCGAAAACGAGTAGAGGAGCTTTTGAAATGTTTAGGCTCTAGGAATCTGGGATGCGAGCTTTCTAGTTTTGAAACATAGTAAGCTTGGCTCCGGTGACGGTGTTCTAGATATATCCTGGAGATTATTATAACCACGCATCTCTTGAATTTGTTTCAATTGAAATGATTTGATATAATTCTTTTTAGTTGGGGGTTTACAACAAAAAAACATTTTCGATATTAAAATGTTTTGTTTAAATCGACAATAATATCATGAAATAATTGTACATTTTAAAGATGCCTTTATTTATTTAGGTGCGGGCACGACCAAGAACGAAATATATACTCCGGATATCTGAAACTCCAGTGAGACTATAGATCAGAGAGGCAACCTCCCCCGTCCCGCATGTGGAGCCCAATGAGAGATGAGCGAGAACTTCCAACTTTTTTTTTTTTTTTTTTAATTCCAGTCATCTGTTGCCTAATATAACCGCAGCTAGGAAATGTTTCAATTTGCCAATTCAATGCAATTTTTGTGTGACATTATCTCTCGAATATCAACACCAGCATAATCCCTTCTTAAAACAAAAGAAAAGTTGCGGAATCGCGATATAAGAAATGAAACACCAACTAAATCTCTGGAATTTTCACGCTGAAAGTATTCACACCGCAGACACGTCAAACAGGTTATTTCACAGAGGGAGCTGTGGCGTAATTTGCTAGCACATCGGAGGCACCGCGATGCACGGCCGATAGAAGACACTGAACAGATTATTCGCGGTGACGCGTCCCAACCATGATTGTGTAACGTGCAGTGTTGTATTCTCGACCTTGACAACGATATCTTGCGTCATGAAGGAGGGCGTATGGGGTGCAGAAGGTTGTTAGAAGAGCCTTGCAACTTGTTTCTAATTACTTCAGCACTTGCATGACCTGCACGCGAAATAGTGTGCGAGACTCTCGTAACAAACTAAAACTCTTGTTTAAAAAATCTTGGTTATCTAAAACGCAATAAGGGAAATAAGCTGATAATTTCGAGGACCATTTTTTTTTTTGTTCACGACGATATTGGAATAGACGAACAGGAAACCGAACCAGGCACCACGAGTTATGTTCACTACTGTCTAGGGAAGGTGTATCTGCATCTAGTTAGAGAGGTATGGGAGTCGCGTATGCCTTTTTAACCAGTCCTACCTTTGGATGCCAGTGTCGCTACTCAACCAACGCCGTCGGCCAAACGCAGCTAAACATTCGTATTTTTCACTGTTCGGCGCTCCATTCGAAACAGGATATAGCTTTATTTTTGTTCTTGCAGATGCACTCCCCAGAAAGGCTACAAGAGCGAGCTCCTTGTGTGTCATTGCGCCTCTGCTGCACGAGCACTTGTACAGCGAGAGCATCGCTCAAAGCTACTCACTCGCACTTGCAGCTTTTTAGGTAGTTTACATTAAGGTGTGACGAAGTGTAGGATGTTTTCAAAATACGAGAGTTACATCTTTTGGTCCCTTATTTTTTTTCTAAAAGAAAGAGGAAAAAAAGCACGCAAAAGATAGCTTGAAAGCAACGAATAAAGTAGTGCGGGAATCTGCAGCAAGCCCTTGAAGCTCTCTGTCGTCGTTACATGTGACGTTGTATGCATTGAACCAATACCGGATTGTGTATACCAGGGGGCCTCTAAACTGTTTGGCTCAGGGGCCGGATTCGGGATCTGTCGCAGTGTCAAGGGCTAGAAAATAAGTAAGTAAATAAAAAGAAATTAATAAATAAACCTAGAGAGGGGTTTAAGTACAAAAATTGAAGTTAAAGTTTAAAAAAAAAAGTCTGAAGTTGTTTAATAACTACATTTTATTTTGAGATTCGAAATTTAAGCAATTATGACGTTATACAATAATAGTGAAGCAGAAAGTTCAACGGGCATAAATAAAACTACAGAGAAAGTTTAGCATATTCACACAGGACAGAAAACTAATGAGAATGGTAGAACTGGTGACGAAACTATGCAATAGTTCTGCCACAGGACACTAAAGCACGTATACATGAGAACTAGGAGGCATTTTAACATTGTTACTCAGATATAAAACGGGGGACTAAGAGTGGTGATGCTAGTGACGACAACGTGCATTATATGGACTATGTTATATGACACAACACAATCGGCTAGGAATCAGAACGAACGCGATAAGTTTGCTGAGCGTCGCGGCGCCGCTACTTCAGGCGCGCTTACTTTTGCGCCGGTAGCCGCGGTGGAAACTAGCAGAGGCCGGGCGCTATTGGGAGGAACGCGGGCAACCCCGGGCCGGTAGAAAGGCCTCCGCGGGCAGGATCTGACCCGCGGGCTGGTGTTTGGATACCACTGGTGTGTACAGTAACGCCTCGCTATTATGAGCACTTGCGTTTCCCCCAAAAGTCGGCCGTTATGCAAGTTGTCCATCGTAACGAGATGAAAAAAAAAAAAAACAAATGCACGCATTTACCCAGTTCGTCCCCGAATTGTTATCTATATAGCGGGGTATCCACGTTTATGAAGTACGTGCTTAGCCGAGTTCACGCCGATGGCTGAGGCATGCCCTCGTTTCCAACAAGTGCTCAGATTACGCGCCCAAGCAATGGCGAATTATGATAGTTGGCAGAGCCGCTACCAGATGGCGCGCACTTTTGTAAAAGCAGCCATTGGCGACCGTTACGATTCGAGAATGCGACTCGAGGAGCTTTAGATGAGGCGTCAGGAAGCTCGTGTCATATCCCTTGGCTTCTGTCGTACACTCTTTTAACATTTCTAGAGGACGGGAGGACGGAAAAAGCGTTTCCGGTAATTGCGACTAGAGGTTCGGATAACTGGCGACAATGATTTGAAGCGACAAGAGTGCTGAAGCGTCGCTACTCTGAAACGTAACTTAGGGGCTCTAGCTGGGGGGGGGGGGGGGGGGTGTACACACGCGCTAGCGCTGGCCGTTAGCCTCTTTCCTCACCAGCTGACATAAGGGGGCTCGCCACGGGCTCGGCGCCAACACCTGTATGACGTGTTGTCGGAAGAATCGCCTCTGCGGAGCAAACGCCGCTTTCACTTCTCCCTGGTTGCGACACACCTACTGGAGGTGTGACCGCAGCACCGTATTATCGCGGCGAAGATAAGGGCTTCTTTTTCCTTTTTCGCTCGTCGTCGTAGGGGGCGGCTTTCGACAGATATCGGCCAAGCCAAACGGAACTTCCACGTGGGGCGATATTGCACACACACACGCAAAAAAATAGGTTTATTGCGACGTCGCGAGGGTGGCATTATGATAGCAGTCATCGCTATAGCCTCGGCGAAAGGGAAGACGATCCTTCTGTAACGACGCATCTGCGTTTTTTGCGAAATATCACCCCATGTAAAATTATACTCGATATTCGTTTTTTTTTTTTTTTCTTTTTTCTTAGAGTACACGATTGTGCGAGTGAATGATTCATTATCCTTGACATCATGAAAAGTAGATGATAACGATGATGTCCCTGCGACGTCGCACCAGAGTATTTTACGACATATCTTACTGCGTGAAACGTCCTTTGCTTTGGATATTGGCATCCGGTAAATATAGCCAGCCGGCAACAGCCAGGCGGCGCCAGCAGAGTGAGAGCCTACTGTTATACCCTGTCTCGTTGTAGCTTGGCAAAGGGTGAACGATAAGCCCCACATTGCGTGCCGACGGCTTCGAAATGCGCGACGTGTACGAGCGCAACCCACACATTTTGGAGCATGACGCAGCGAAAAGTTTGATACTTCTTCGGAGTAGAGGCGCGCTCCGGTGATACGCAGTCCCGTTCCCATTGGCCCGCCAGGGCCGTAGCTTCCGCTGTACTGGCATGTCACGCGATCACGGCTTCCTGGGATACCCAGTATTTTTTGTTTTAGACTCTAGGCTAAGCGGCGCCACCAGAGTCAAAGCTCATGTTTGAACAATGCAGCCGCCTCTCCCAGGGATACCCAATATTTCTTGCTTCAGCCGCTAGATGGCGCCAAACCAAACAGCATTGCAGGTTGCCTATAGACGATTTCTGGAGTCGCAGTTGCCGAAACTTTAACGATTCATTGACGACGGCATGTTAACCTGTTACTGTATTTGCGTCAGTATGCAGTTAACGTACTGTCGCCTCGGTGGCTCCGAGGCGAGAGCGCCGGCCTATGGATCCCCATATGGCGGGTTCGAATCCCGGCCGAGGTGCCCGCAATCTGACGGAGGCTTATTGCGGAGGAGGCGCCGTGTAACCGAGCAATCGGTTGCACGTCAAAAGATCCCCACGTGGTCCAAATTAATTCTCAGTCCTCCCCTGGGGCGTGCCAGATGCCCGTCTTTGGTTTGACACGTAAAACCCCCAAATTTGACTTTATTTAACGTACTGTTGCTGATGCTGTCTTTCCTCATCACGGTAACCCTTTACATTGGCCAGCAGAGACAAACTTTTCAATACACATTTTCTTTGTTTCTTGTCAGCAGTGCCGTTTTATTTTGGCGTATCTCGATCGACTCTTACTTGGATGGGTAAAGGCAATGTCCGATAATTTTGCTTTGATACGATGTTCTGAAAACTATAGAATAGTTAATTGTTGGTTTCGTGGGAAAAATATGCTTTATGCAGACGAAGATGCACTTAAGTAAGGGATGAAATTCAAGATTTCGTCTACAGTCGTGTCAAGAAAAACTAAAATGAAACAAGTATTTTCTTACTTCATTAAAAACAAAAGCTATATTCGTCTCACCCTACGATGGACTAAAGGAAAAAGCTACGAACCACCAGGGCCCGTTTGCTCGAAGCTGGTCACTAACCGCGGTTAGAAGTTAACCGCATTTCCCTACAAGGGGGAATTTTAGGTCACGTGACCGGCAGAGCAAGGACGGCGGGGAAACGTGGCGGCGCCCCGGTGAGTGAGCGCCGCTCGCTTTCGAACTAATACGTCGTAGTAGCTGCAATATCGGGCGCGTTAGTCAGCAACGAATGGTGCAGGAGGCTTTCGCTTTGCCTTACCTCACTTGAAACGCAAGGGATGAGTAATGACCTCGCCTCATGTTTTAGATAGTCTTTCGATTCTGGCCATTCCTAAGCCTAAATGAATTAGAAAGTGAATTGCCTTGACTCAATCGGCCGAATATTGATAGCACACAAAAACAGACGGCGCCCCCATAGACCTTCTGCTAAATTTCCCAAGCGCCGAGGTGCATGCTACGAGTGTAGTTACACGAGCTGCACGTGCTGGCGTCTGCAGTAATAACTGTTCTAAAGCAAAAAGCCTAAAACAAATTTTGCCTTGCACGCGCGTTCGTCAAAGCTTTATTATGATTATTTACTTCAAATCTTTTATAAGTTGAAGGCCAGCGCGCGCGGATCGTAGTATTACACTTCCAGCGTTCTCCTCGATGTTCGGGTAATTTACTAATAGGTCAATTTTCAGTGGAGCCGAATTACAGGTTTTTCAATTTATGACGGTGTTGTACACAGTTCTTACATGCTGGCCAACCATGCTGCCGGTGTACCGCCCGCCTTTCACTGCCCACTTCTTTCTCATCGTTTCTAGGACTCAACTTCGTCGTCCTCTTTCGAACTCAGAAGGAAATTTCAACGAGGCTTGTCTTCACTTCAGACAGCCAAATATTTAGAAATTTTCCAAACAAGGGTTAACTTAGTTTTACCTTACCGATTATCTGTACCTCGAGCAATAAAAATTGTTTCTTAAGTTCAAATGTATGCCGCGCTGCGTCACGAAAACCCAGCAGCGCGCATTTTTCGGGTCGCCCCCACTTCGGGAACCTTTCCACAGAAGCCACTTATATTCGCTACAGCCAGTAGGTGACACCAGCTACCACCCCGTAATGAAACACGGAGCTATCGCTCATCCAGCCCTCGTCAAACTTGGCTAGGTACTTGTAGGTACCTGGTAGGGAAGGGCGGTTAACTTTTAACCGCGGTTAAAGTTAACCGGCTTCGAGCAAACGGGCCCAGATCCAATCACGAGCCACTTAGAAATTGCCTGGTATTTCGCTTTGATGAACGTCACTGAGTGACTCATCTATTTTACATTCCAGAGAAAGCCCCGACATACAGGCTCTTTGCAGTGTCGAAGCTATAGAAATGATACAGCGCATTTTTATTAGGAGCCTTATTTGTCCATCCTTAATCATAGTTTAGCGTGAAACGTGATTGGACCCGGCGGCCGGTAGCTTTGGCCTTTAGTACATCGTAGGATGAGACGAAGTATAAAGGTTATCGCTCTCGGCGTTCTTTGCTGGTTTTAAAGAGTTTGTTGCAACATAAAATCCGTAGTAGTGGCTTCATCTACTAAAGCGAAGCTCGGCCCAAAACAGAATAGGGCTGCTGTGCCAGTGGCCTTCTTCTAGTAACATTGCAAAAGAGCATTTAGCAGATAATAAAATAGATTGTCAAGTTAATATCTAAGCATGCGCGATGATCCTTTCTGTGACTCCAGAAGAATGGTGTCCTTTTTATGAAGTAGAGCAGTTTTTTCTCGGAATTATAGGGCTGATCTTCTACTCCAGGTATATATTTGCAGCAGCTTATAGGTCAATGAAGCCCATGGATCCAAAGACCTCCAGCGTTACCATATATAAAAGTAATCGTAGCTATGACGAAGCAATGACGTGCACGCTCGGCATTTCATCAGCTGTTTAATTATTGTGGTTTCTGTTCCTTTGGTCGGCCAAAGGCCGCTCTGTTGTTGAGTCAACACTTATTTCGGCTCTTACAACGTACTCTGTCAGATAAAAAAAGTAAAAATAGCTTACACACATTTATGATGACTAAATAACCGATAGGAAACACATCAATAGCACTCGATGGTTCACATCATAAGTTGGCTTTCGGATATAGTACCACGAACGTATCCCCGAATGTTCTAACACTCAATGCTCACATAGGCAACCCGATTAGGTAATCCGCGTTTTCTTTCGCCTGTTGGAGCGCAACACCATGATCTTCATTTCAAATGAACGCCGAATTCAGTTTTGACTCGACCACAGCTCGCTGGCCAAACAGGGAGCGACGAGTAATATACAACAGGCGCTGAAATTCCTCTCTTTCGCAACACATCCAAGCATGTGCGTTGTCCTCGCTCAGCTCTATTTTATTAGTAGTAGTAGTAACACCCTTATCCTATATTTTCCGCCGTACTTGCAGAATATACCTGCAACTCTGTCTATGCGCAGTTTAAGGATTTCGCCATAAATACTTTTGAATATCGCCGTGACTGAAGTATAACAGGCATTACCGAATGCGTGATTTTCTCTGTCAACCGTTTCAGATAACACGCGGGGTGCTGACGTCCGCTCCTGTAACCTCTCTTATGTTTTGAGTTGCGATAGAACGACAGTCATGTCCGTCCATCACCGGAGCGTGCACAACTGCCGACGTTCGAGGTTGATAAAAGCAGACTGCCTGCGCCAGACCGCTCGGAAAGTTACACAACTTTGGGACCTGTCTTACCATGCAAGTATGCGACAAACATTGCTCGAAGACATGAGCGCTGAAGAATTTTGTTATTGCCAACTGAGTTTCCTTTGACGTAATGGCGAGCTGAGTTATTCCCTATTTTGTCACCCTTCAACTAAACCGGTTAAATTCCCTCGGGTTGTGTTTAAATTAGTTGGGCACCCGGCTCAAATGAGACAAAGTGTATGGACGGCGATCTTCATTGCTTCAAGCTAGTTGGCCGAGCTCTTTCCAAATGACGTGCTTTGTTTCTAGAATGAATAAGTTATGCGGATCCTGCTCCATAATATCTTACAATAAAGCCAGAGACGTGGTTTATACCTCAATGCTTCAATTTATATTCACGATTGGCAGAGACCAAGACTGTGCTGACACTTAGTGCCCTTAATTGGGCGGAATCTTTACCCCTCCCCCCCCCCCCCCCCCCGTCTTTGTGTCGTTGCACGGGCCGCACTGGAAGCGCCGAATATCGTGACGAAAATAAGCGCCAAAGCCTTAATAGACAAAGAAGTGGTGGCAGGAGGGAGGGTCGAGCGACTTGATGCTTCCATCGTCAAAATGTCAGAGGTGCGGGCTTCTTCGTTGTGGGCGGCTCCGTCGTCGGTCGTTTCCCTTTAGCAGCGACGGTGCGTGCGTCATCGCCTACTGGCGACTGGGGTCAGTGGATGAAGGAATGGATGGATGGATGCATACGGTTGAAGTCTTTAAATCGGGTGACGGCTTGCGCCACCTGCCTGTTGTGCAGGCCGCCGTCCATTCATCAGTTGTTCCTCTTGCAATACGCCACAACTATACACTCACCGCGTCAAAAAGAAACGACCCACTGAAAGTTTCAATTGAATGTATTTCTTGAGGAACTTCTGCGGATCACATTGAGTCACGTGAACACGACGCATCTTGAGCCACATGGCAAGAAATCCTTAAACTAATATATCGACTCATGCGTTATCCGTTTCTGTATGCCTAGCAACCACCTAACTTGATCAGAGAATAAGTATTAGTACAGCTCTGAAACAAAATTACGAGAATAAATTGCAATTTTTTTTATTTCTACGAGTGTAGACATCTCTGTCTGGCGATGCAGTTCAAACCTTGGCGATTATTTTTTTTTTGATTGATTTTCCAAATGATATGAATGATTGGTGTCATGGTTCAATGGGAATGCAGCTCGAACGGCAAAAGGTGTTGGCAATGTATTGCTGCTGAGACTAGATGGTTATTGACGTGCGATGCCACTGGCTCCTTATGACCATAACCAATCAGAAAACTTAACTGTCTGGTGTTCGGAGAAAATTGCTAGCTGGCAGTTGGTATAAGAACTGTAAAGTAACTAATAGTAATTATACTGTCGTGAACGTACTGTAGCTAAGCACAATTTTACGAAATAAATATTTGTTTTGGACTTACAAGAAAGTAACCGTAACTTCGTCAAATTTTTGGAGTGTTTAATTCGATTTAGTAACTTAGTTACTGAAGTCTTAGACACCCCTTGCATGTGTAGATTGTGCAATTGGTGTTAAACTTGTACTATGCTTTCCAATACAACCCAGAGTGAAGGACAAACAGCTAATTTCTTGAGGCTGGTTGCCTTTGCGTACATTAACATGTTGATGAGCTATTTTAATTTGCTCTGCTTAAAGGAAGCGTGTGTTTTTTCTAAGCATATAGGCCAATTAAATCAAAGAGTAGACACGTTCAATTACTCTACCACCAAAGTATATTAGTTTCAATTTAACGTATTTTCGTCGAACCAAATTCTACTGCTTAGATATAAAGCCCGAGCTGATGTTCGATGCTTTTATTATTATTATTATTCACGTAATAAATAAATTTAGATTTTAAACATTCACCTACTCTAGATATGTTTATTAGCAAGTTACAATGAAGTAAGGTTTTATAAATGCACCAAAGAGGCTAGTAAAACCAGGTCTGGAAAGCAGTTCTTTGTTGAGATTGAAACTTCAGAAACTATAAAACACCCAGAATTCAATATTGCGTAATAGCGAAAATATGGTCACCACGCTGGTATTCTTCCAAAGTTTTGTGAAATAATCTTTACACGAAACTTGTTAAAATGCTTATGTTATCAGCGCATAAGGACAACGAACAATTGAACATGAGGATGTGTTGACATATTTATTCAAGGAGGAATGAACGAAACCTATTTTTATTTGAGCGTCAAATGTCGACGATCACTCACTTCTTGTGGTGTTCTTATAATTATGTTTTTCAATTTCGTAAAACAATAAAAACGCAACGTTTAACCCGTTTGTTTGACAATTTAGTTGTCAACGTGGTATCAATTTCAAGTATTGCGAAATTATATGCTGGAACAATAGTTGGCTTTTGTTACATAAGATTCTGCTGGAGTGCCTTTCGTTAGCTTTCTTGATACGCGTAAGTTTCTCTCTTAATAGAGATAATTAAAAAAATATTTTCTTTTCTATGTTTCGATTAGAAGAAATCCTCACAATTTCTTTTTAGCAGTCTCAACTGCATATTGAGCACGACTCATTTTTAAAGTGTTGTCGTTTTTAGTTGTATAAAATATTGTCAGTTACGAGCAGTCTTTTTTAAACAACAAATTAAATGTAAGGAGAACAACTATACAAATAAGCTCGTTAGAAAACATCATAATCTAAGCCCCAGGAGTCTCGGGCAATAAAGATACAGAAATATTTTACAAGAAACTGTATTCCAGCCGAAGGAAAGCCATTTAACGAGAGTGTGAGGAGAATAGCATTAACGGCTTAGTCTTTGCAGCCTGCTGAACCTTAATTATTTGACTTCTTACTTTTCTACAATTAATAATCTCAGTGACAAAAGAAAAATTAGTTGGTTGTAATTTAGGGCCAGCAACTTTAGGTTTTATTAATTTCAATACGGCATGAAAAGAAATTTCTCAGAGAAAAACTATGCAATTTCGTACATTATTGTCGCAAAGACATGTTAGGACATTTTTGCAAAATTTGACGTAGTAAAAATGTCTATATAAGATCATAATCGATGTATCAACTTAGAATCGACAGCGCGTCTCACTTAATACACACATCAATTATCAGAACTCGGCTGTCTGATCTACAGATTGTCTCCGTTTTTATTTATTCCAAAAGAATGGATCTATCGAAATTTGATGAGTATAACAAAAACTGCATGTTGTAGCTTGTGTAAAGAAGAGCTAAAAAAACACGCATAAGAATTTGGGTGTCCCACTGCCCTAATTCGATTGAAGCCGCCTCTCTGTCTTACTTTTTATTGTACCTTTTTTTTTGTTTTCCTGTCTACCCACTCCCTGCTGTAATGATTCGGCGCTGCAGGGTTTTCTGAAAATAAATATCTGAAAATTAACAAGTATTTATTCCCTCAGATCTGGTATTCATGGTCTCGACTCAGTGCGACGACACTTAATTACGTAAACCGAATGAGGAACGAAGCCCCTCCACGTTCTGACAAGTACAACGATGCGAATCTGGGCGTCGCACCAGATTCGCATCAACCTTCATCGTAGATTAAATCAGGCTGGCCGATCCTTTAATTCTCAGGCTGTCCCGGAAATGTGTGTTCACTTTTATAATCCTCCCGAATTACAAGTATTTTCTGCGCAGGTCACTCTCATCCGAAGAAATGCATTACAAACGTTCACCTTTCCATCTATGTACACGTGACACGAAAGAACCTTTAGCTTTTCTTTTTTTTTTTAAATATATATATTTTTTTCTGAAGATTGAACTTCAAAGTGCCGTGAACTTGCAACCGAGATGTGGGAGAGGTTGGGACGGAGATTTATCCTTGTGTGTGAATCTGGGTGCGTGTAACAATCTTCCGGAAGGGACTCCGGGTGTTGTAAAACACAGGTCCTTGTACTTCGTATAGGAAATTCTTGGGGGAGGGGGTGGGGGGATGAACTCAGCTATGGGGCACGTTGGGGGAGGGGGGGGGGGGTTTGCTGGTGTGAGTGTGTTTAAATCCCTTGGTTGTAAAGCGACACGGTTGTTTGGGTTACGCGTGTCGGAGATCCATCGGCGAACAGCCACGCTCCAGCAACCTTGACCTTTCCATGGCAATATCGAACCAAGAGCGAGCGGGAGAGAAGAGGGCAACACGGGTACGGCCCTTTTTCTGTTTCGCATTTATAGTGGTCTTTCACGTCGGTCCTCTTTCATCGGTGTGATAAGAAAAAGCGCCATTCGTTACTGCTCCCGTAGGCAGTCTTTCTGTAAGTGCCCTTTACTTTTATATTCTCTCACGTTCTCCTTAAACCACAAATCAATACTCTTTCCGTTTTATTCGAGTTTAGTTTCCCCGTCTCGACGACGAAAGGGCTGGCAGATTTTATTTATTTTTTATTAGGGGTTGGCCGTGCTGAAGCGAAAGAAGAAAACAATCTCTCGCTTAATATTTTGTTTAAAATATTAGAAAGTTAGCACAATCCTTTCGTTCCATACAGGAGATAACAAAATAAAAAATAGGATTTATACAATACAAAAATATATGCGCGCCCTCAGGACCTATTTTTCACCATACTCACACAACTGGACGCCTGCGTAAATGACAACACGTATCTGCTTATGAATGAATTATCGAGTTCAATCTTGATTCAACCTTAACTCAAACGACTTTAGAGAAAGGACCGTATCACGTAAAGCAATTTCCTAAAAAAAAAACGCGCGTGGGGCGCCACATTATCATCATCATCATCATCATCATTGGCGTTGGAGAAGGCGAATGGTGGTAAAGAGTGTAGACTTTAAGCAACTGACAACTTAATTTTCTTTGTGTTGAAGACTAGCATTCCGCGACATCGTTTGATATTGCATTAGGCCTAGTCGCCTCCAGCTGCTCACCTCTAGGAAAGTTTAGGTTGAAGGAAAAAAGTTCAGCTATAACCCATAGCTGAACTTTTCCTCAGGATATATAATTATAACGAAAAGCAGCTGGTGTTCAAGAACTGCAGGAAACTGAAAAATACCCGCGTGAGTGTGTCCGATGACTATTCAAAAGAGACAGTGGAAAAGCGACGGCAACTTTGGAACTCGGCACGACAAGAAAAACAGAACGGAGATAAAGTGCGACTTGTGTATGACAAACTTTTCGTAAATGATGTAGCCTACGTGTGGGATTCTGTAACGAACACGCGCGTTCAACAAAATGCGCGTGTCATACCAATGGCCTCTCAGCAAAATTGACATAAAAGAAAAAAAGATGTACGAATAATCACAATAAACGCACAAAGCATACTGAACAAAGCACCGGAATTGGAATATATTATTATTCAGCATGATCCACATGTTATTGTCGTAACCGAGACTTGGCTACATAGTAATATTGCCGACTCCGAAGTATTTCCAAGGGACTATAGCGTGGTACGGAAGGACAGAGAAACTCGAGGAGGAGGCGTTGCCATTCTTATAAAGGACTCTCTAAAGTATGAGGCGTTGCCTGGTATTAACGACCATGAGAGCGTATGGTGTAAACTATTCCTTGACGAGATGGTCTTCCTAATTGGTGGCGTGTATAGGGCCCCGGGCACTGGAATTGATTTCCTCGAGAAAATAGACGATTATTTAATAACACTTGTGAAAAACAGAACTAAAATCATCCTAACGGGCGACTTTAACCTGCCCCATATTGATTGGCACGAACTAAGCCTAGGCAGAGCGGATAGATTACATGGAGAATATTTGTTTGATATAATGCTTAAATATGGACTGACACAAGTAGTTAACGAACCAACCAGAATTCAGGGATCATGTCAATCTGTATTAGATATCAGCCTGGTATCTGATTACTTTTCGAATTACAAAGTGTGTGTAGAGCACGGAATTTCAGATCATAAAATGGTTATCTTGACACTAGAGTTGGGCAGTCTACGCTTTCAGAAAACGGACCCTAAAATTGTTTATGAATTTACACGAGCAGACGACACATCGATATTAGACTATCTCGAACTATCTTTAGACCGCATAGATAAAAATAATGACGTAGATTATTTGTGGGGTTATTTCTCAAAAGCAGTCGCCTACTGTCTTGCAAGATTTGTTCCGAAAAAAACAATAAAAAGAAACAAGTCTAATCCGTGGATAACACGGGACATAATTCACCTTAAACGTAAACTAAAACGAAAAAGAAAGCAGAAAAATAAGAACGCTCTAGAGATTACTAATCTAAGCCGTGAAGTACGATCGAAGGTCAAGGCTGCTAGAACAGAGTTCTTTTCGACTACCTTGAACGATTACTTAAGGGATTCGCCACTCAGATTCTGGCAGTATCTGTCATGTAAGGAACATAGAGTTAACGAAATCTTAAAGGATGGGAAAGTATGCAGCAATCCAGCAATTGTCGCGACTGAATTTAATAAGTTTTTTTCATTCTGTTTTTACCGAAGATAATGATCTTGAAAGTGTTATAACTAATGTTACTGGTTTGCCTGAAACAGAGATTGCAGTCTCGTATGAGGGTGTTCTTTCTATGCTACTGAATATCGATGTAAAAAAAGCACCAGGTCCAGATAACATTCCGAATGAATTTTTGAGGCGTTACTGTCTAAGAGTTACTGAGTTTTTAGTACTTATTTTTCGAGCGTCATTGAGCCAGAGAAGGCTACCTAAGGACTGGTTACTTGCGCGAGTTGTCCCTATTCATAAATCTGGGAGTAGACTTGATGTTGGAAATTATCGGCCGATATCCCTTACTTCTACTGCCTGCAAACTCCTCGAACATATTATTTGTAAATATCTCACAGAGTTCATCGAACAGAATGGCTTGTTTTACGAAAGACAACATGGTTTTAGAAGGAAGTTATCAACTGTCACCCAGTTATTTGAAGCGACTCATTATTTCGCATCTGTTTTAAATGAGCGTGGTCAAGTAGATGTGATGTCAATTGATCTGTCAAAAGCATTTGACCGAGTCACGTACTCGAAGCTGCTAAAAAAATTGTTGGATTTAGGGTTAAGTACACCTATTGTTTCTTGGATAAAATCTTACTTGTCAAACAGATTTCAATTTGTCGAGATCTCGGGGGGAAACTTCCACGCTACTGCCAGTCACTTCCGGTGTGCCCCAGGGCTCGGTTTTGGGGCCAATTTTGTTTCTTGCGTATATCAATGACATTGCAAATGAAATTCATCCATCTGTCGAAGTCCGCCTTTTTGCTGACGATTGTCTAATGTACATAAAAGTTATTTCACAAAGGGACCAAATGCTATTAAATGACTCGTTAATGGCTATGCACGTGTGGTGTCAAAAATGGGATATGAGGATAAATTTTGAAAAGACAACTTTTGTAACAATCACAAAGAATAGGTCGCCTAATATATTTCCGTATTCCTATAATGGTGCACTTTTGAAACAATCTGAAACTTTTAAATACTTAGGAGTCACAATTTCGAACGATCTAAACTGGAAGGTACAAATAGAAAATGTATGTAGCGGCTTTGCGAAAACTTGGTTTTTTAAGACGGGCACTCAAAAATACAACGCCTGAAGTTAAATTATGTGCGTATAAGACACTAGTTCGATCATCTCTCGAGTACGCGCACGTGATCTGGGATCCATATGTCAAATATCAAATAGAACAACTTGAGCGTATCCAGCGGCGGGCAGTAAGATTTCTTTATTCAGAGCATCGCCGCACGGAATCGATAACAGAACTATTAAAAAAAGCGGGGCTGCCATCCTTGGGTCAGCGGAGAAAAATTGCGAGGTTAAAATTTTTCTATCAACTCTACAATGGGCATTATAACATCAGTTCGAGTGACTATATACAGCTTCCTGGTAGAAGGTCACCGAGAGTTAATAACCAGTTTGGAGTGAAGCCGTATTTCCCAAATCTCGATGTTTTTAAGTACTCCTTTCTCGTAAAAACAATTGAGGAGTGGAATAGTTTGGATGGCGACCTCTTTGTTGGGATTGACAGTGCCGATAAGTTTGAAGGTGTATTATTTGATTTATATGCAGAGACATACTAGTATTCTTTGGTGGTGTTGTTCAACCGAAATTGTACTCAAATGATTGTATTGTGGTGATTGTACTTGATCTTCGGTTCTTTATTTCTGTTCTTTTATTGCTGTACACTCCTGAAACAGCCCGAAAGGGCTTTCAGTATAGTAAATAAAATAAATAAATGAGCATGACTCTCGCATACCCCACTGCCAGAGGGTAAGTTCCTTATGGAATTTAGGCCGGAGACAGGTTGCGAGCTGATTCGCTTCTTAACGGCATTGCGTATGTCTAAATATTAAATGCCCGTGGTGCCGGGGTATTATTCGCAAAATTTATTTTATTAAGTGTTTTTTTTTTTTCCTGTGTCGTCAGCGTATCGAAAATAGAAACTGCGTTTGGGTACCCTTCAGGCTGACGCGTCGTATTCAGCTTTTGTGAGGTACCATAAAGATTATTGTTGTGTAACCACTGTGGCAAAGGCAAACATATTTTTTGTCAAACCATATTTGTATCTTGACAAAGAGGCAGGTACGAAGATATTACAGGAAACCACACAAAACGTTTTCGTTCAAGAGCCCACTATGCCTTGTACAGTTTTTAAACACCGAATTTTTTTAAACCTATCGCACGAATTGGTCGGCGTTGAATGGTAATAAAAATGTCTTGTTTATGTTAATAACAATACTGGGTTATCCCACCTAAATTTTGTTTGTGCCTTTTTATTTTGCGATCGATGAAAAACCAAAACTCTAATTACTCCATTTGGTATAAAAGGATGCTTGGCCGATTACGGAGGAATGCCGAACGAAGAATAACTAGTTTTAGCCTGAGCGATTGTACTAGCCGGCTAGTCTGTTCTTGGACATATAGTGTAATTAAATTGCTCAATATTCTGCAGGTGGGTAAAATCGGCTTGGCTGATTTAGCGATAGTTTGCAATGATGCATCTTTAATATTTGTCGAGGCAGAGGTTAGAGGTTTTATAGTGAGCGCGATATCTACTGAGGATTTCGTAGTCTCTATCGTATCTTGTTTTAATACGTCCCAAAAAAAGGAAAGAAGAAAGAGACGCACTTTAGTTTTAGTTTTTTGCTCAATAAACTCCCGTTAACCTCTAATCGCGTGGGCTGGTTGCAGCGGCGTGCACGACATAGATTCGTCCCGACAGTATCGATTAGGATAGGCGATCCGTACTTTGAGTCTGTTTATTGCCGCGGTGCCCTTCACCTGGAAAACACAACTACCCTTCGGTTCTATTTATGGCACACCATGATAAACGTATCTAGCTGGAGAGAGGAAAAAAACTGTCGAAGTGCAAAGGACCAGAAAAGTAATAATCTTGTGGCCGTCGATGTTCCTCTTCCGAAATAAATCCGATCGCCGCTGGGACTGTCCTAAGACGGATCAGTGTTATTTTTGAGCACGGAAGATTATGGAAGAGGTGTGCTTAATACAGAAATATGTGAGATCCTCCTTCCCTCGTAGGTTTAATTGTGACCCTTTGTGGTGTTCCGCACGCAGAAAAAATTCATTCAGAGTGTAGCCACGTTCATTTTATTTTATTTTATATAACATTATTGTCAAGCCAAAGCATGTGGGCACACGCCTTCTCTTTTTACGAACAACAAAATAAAATAAGACGATTAATTCAAACAGCAAAATACACGTACTTTAAGAAGCAAAATACAATGACATTAATCGATGAACACACAGTAATAAACACGTCCAACTACAAGTGAAAAAAACTTTGTTTTCTTCAAGTCCTAGCCAATATTTGTGTGAGTATACCATGAAGTTTTGGCAGCCGACATTGGTCACTGATATTTGCAGCCTCGTTAGAAATAGGCGCACCATCCCGATCAGTGTTTACCAAATGACTGTCTCGATTGGCTGCAACATGTTTTGAAGAGGCCCCCTTGCGCTGCGACTGCAAGCATGATAAAGTTTTCTTCATGTGCATGCTCCTCATGAAAGCTTTTACAAAAAGCGTACAACAACGAATCTTGGACGAAAGTTCACCGTACAAGAGTTCACCGTACAAGAGTTCACCATACGAAAGTTCACCATACGAAAGTTCACCATTCAAAAGTTTACCGGGCAAACGCTCACCGGACCAAAGCTCACCGGACAAAGCTCACCGGACAAAGCTCACCGGACCAAAGCTCACCGGACCAAAGCTCACCGGACCAAAGCTCACCAGACCAAACCTCACCGGACAAGAAATCACCGAATGTTTCACAAAACTCGAAAACAAAAACTCACCGCGTTTACCCACGAACCCGGACAAAAAGCTTGCCTGGATAAAACTATTCGTTTTTCCACGAGGTCAAATAACATGATAACTGCCTCAAAAATCAGTTCGGTCAATGAAAAAGCTTGCATGACTTGCGCAAGAATTCGTACTCGAATAAGAGAAGAATAAATCAAAAAGTCATTACGTACCAAGAAATGCAAAGAAACATTCAGATACCGCATGCCCTTTATCGTGAAATTATAATTACGGCTAAACATCCTCTGCTAAAAATTCAGATTCCGGTCGACTAAAAATATGTTCACGTTACTTAGAAAACTTTGACCTTGATTTTTAATTATCCGGGATCAAAAAATAAATCTTCTCCAACGACTGTCGGAAAAGAAAAAGAAAAAGAAAAGTGTTCTTTGTTAGCGTCTGTTGAAACATGGGTGAGCGTTTGTTCCGGTAACCAAAGCAAGAAGATTACGCCATTGTAGACTCTGTGTGTGGGAGCGACGCAAATCTATGTTCTCACGCGAAAAAAAAACGCATCAGCATTTATAACGTGATAAGTACTTATAAAAATATAAAAAAAACAGATGAAAGAAGTGCACATGGAAAAGATACCAGTATACAGAAAGAAAAATCTGTCATCCTGAGCATGGCACAGGTTCCTTCGATTGGTGATAGGCATGTCTAATGCAAGCAGAAACAAATGAGCTCGCCTAGGTCAAAATAGAATGCTCCGATTGAGAACACGATTAAGAGTGTAAGTATAACACTGCACGGTTCAAGTGTAAATGAGCCGAAACAATCTAGACGACTCTACTATAACCAAACACTCAAACGCGTGCGGCACAGATAATCCGACGTAAAAAATATAAACGCTTAAACGCACCCCAGTACCCAACGCAATTAAAATACACTATCATGTACGAGGTTGCGCAACTTCGAAAATAAATTCACAGTAAAGAGAAATCCGCGCAAAAATTTCCGAGATGTCATTTAATTCCTTCATGTCGGTATCGATCCCAGAAGAACATAGTGGTTCAAAACGTAGTGCTTTAAACCAATGAGAATTATCACTATTAGGTAGATCACAATTGAAAGTGAAATATTGTGTGTTCAAACGAATCGAAATAATTCTCAGCGAGACATGACATTATGTCGTGGGCATGTTCTGAAACGCCAAGGTTGAGTTGTTTCTGTATATATTATTTTTTTTTTGTGTGTATGCATGTTTTAAAGCAGTGTTCGTGCAAGTTTTTAAATTCCGGTCGGGCTTCAAACTGTTCAGCACATCACAATGGATGGATTTCACCAGTCCGTTAGACTACGCCACCGCTGCCGCAATGCATCGATGCTCATGCGACCTCGCTGGAACTCTGCGCGTTTAGAACACTAGACCGCATGAGCCGTCTCGTGCACTGCCGCCTACGCTGTGTGAAAGTTATCGCGGCATCACGCACGCGCCGAACGGTTCAAATGAGGCCAAACATCTCTGAAGAGAGCCATCAAATTTCTGTCGTTAACCCGCTCTCAAACGCCAAAGTTTTTTGTTTGTTTTTTGCGTGTTTTTGTTCTAAAGATGATTCATCGATTTTTCGTGTCTGGCGACGTGCGCTCGACGTGTATCTGTGACCGCTTGGCGTCCTATATTTAGACTGGGCTGGATCGTTACCGCCGCTGTCACCCGGAGAACGCAAGTGATCCAATGTAAACGTTCAACATCATGGAGTTGTCTCGACCAAAAACTTTAAGATATAGTACCATAATGGTTTGTGTTTCTTTTTGTGGGGCCATAAGATCAACTAGAATTGCCTTCTGGATGGGGCATTTCTATCGATGTTCATATATCTGCGATTCCCTCGGATGTTGTAAAGTGCTTACGACCCAGTTTCCCACTTTCTCGAGAATCGGGTCTAGTGAAATATAGGAAAATGTTCTTATATCTTTGTTTCAAAATAAATATGCATTTTAGCCTTCACATATCAACAACTTGCGGAAAAAACAACAACATTACATTGACAGCTGAGATATATTGCAACAACAAAAAACAACAACAACATAAAATATTTGCAATATTTACGAGCATAGATAGGCAAAGGCTTCCAGTGCTTCCACCTAACATCGCCCAGACATATGAGCGTGTGTATTCCCCCTCACTCGAGGTGCCTCCGATTTGTGCGCTGTTTAATGGATTGGTGGGTAAATGGACTTTCTTTGATTAGAACCCGTGCCTATCCACCTCGTCATTTCTCCAGATGTTAAAATGGTTGAAGCGTAACTTTTTCTTTGCTGCGGTTCTCTGTCGGCTTCTCGAATAAACTTTAATATTATATTTATATTGCCTGTATCGCTTCACTGCCCAAATAATCACCTTATCCCACTTCAGCGAGACCTTAACCCCCAAAACAACTCAACGCTATAGATTGAAAAAAAAAAAAACTATCTTAATCTTACAGAAAGTTTGGAGGCACAGAATGCGCAGTGTTTTGAGCTAAGCTGGTTTTGCCGTGAAACGTACACGGTGCCACGTGACGCAGTGTCACGTGACACTGTGACGTCATGGTGTGACGTGACTTCACTGTGTCACGTCGTGTTTCAAAATGTAATCGATCTCAATCCAGAGAAAAGTCTTTGAACACTGATCTCCACTGGATGGCGCATTGAGCAAACAGGTATGAAGCCACCGGAAATGGGCTGCTTGTCCCGGAAGTGAGCGCTACAGGCTTTTCACCTCTTCCGAGCGCTGGTTCGAACAGCCTCCAGGGCGCTCAAATGTTTAGAGCGCAGCTCTTAGGCGGCCCTTTCCGTGCTTCGCGGCGTCGGCATTGGCGTCGGCGTCGACGTAACCGCTCTAAGTTTAGTGGGAAAAATTGAAGTCCCGTGACCTCAATACCAATTAAATTCCCCCCACGTTACCTCAACACCAATTCAATTCCCCGCTAAATTTAGCGGGGAAATTCAGTTCCTTCGTTAGATTTAGTGGAAAATTGAAGTCACGTGACGTCAACACCAATTTAATTCCCCGCTAAATTTAGCGGAAAATTAAATTGGTGCTGAGTTTACGTGACGTCACTTTTCCCGCAGATTTTTAGTGCGGAATAGAATTGGTGTTGAGGTCACGTCACGTCGATTTGCCCGCAAAATCTAGCGGAGAAACTGAATCTGTTCATAGGTGACGTGACACCAAGTCATGTGACGTCATCTTCCCCGCTAAATTTAGCGGGGACAGTGAACTTGAGGAGGAGGGGTGGGGAGGAGGAGAGGTGCATACCCTCCCCTTGGTACCCTCCCCTCCTCCTCCTCCTCAAGAGCTGCGCTCTAACTTTGCGTTGCAGAGATTTGTACACGTCTTTCATTCTTGTCATCTGAAGAAAGCCTACTAGTTGCGCGATAAGAGCGCATGCAGACCCGAGAAGCCTCCTGGGAAGCCGTTTGGCGTAATATTTGTAGATTCTAGTCGATCAAGTGTGCATATGTCCCACGTTCAAGGGCCTTAGTCTCGGGAATTAATTAAAAACGGGATTATTAAAACTCACTCAGGGACAAGAAAGTATGAACCAAGACATCGACTGAATCCACTAGGAAACCCAGCAGACGCTCGAGTTCCGGGAAAAGCATCGAACTTCCGGTGGCTTCACTTGCGCCAGGCTAGGAGGGCAGCTCCGTAGAGATCAGTGGTTTTGTGCTTTGGCTTTGGAAAAACCAACAAGCAGCGATCGTCGCTCTGTCTGTGTTTTCTTTTCATTCAGACGAAAAGTACTAGCCAGTGGACTGCGGACGCATGCACGCGCTCTAATATTCCGCAGAAAAGAGCTACCGCGCATGCCCAAAACGCGTTTTAGTAGACAAAGGTGGCAGCGCGTTGCAGGCGACGACCGCAATGGTTTATAGAGGAAGAGAGCCGCCTCGGGATCTCTTGGGAAAGGAAGCGCTCGCAACCGGAGAGGCTGGCAAAGGCGGACCGACGCTGCGGAGTCTTTCTTTTTTTTTTTTCCCCAGAGACTGCGGCAGGCGCGTTCGCACGACGAGTCGCCCACACTCGACGACACTCATGCATGAGAAAGCAAGCCCTAAAACCTTGCGCTGGAACAGCGTCAAAGTGGCAAGTCCCTTTCCCTCCGTCGATTCTCAGGCTTCTCTTTCCAGCCGCTCCCCTGCCTTAAATTTCTTGCAAACGGAGACTCGATGGAAAGCAGACGGTGATATGTATGAATTAATACTTTGGTCTGAGCTGGTTGGTTCATGTTCATTTAAACATATATAAAAACGAAAAAAAAAGAGATGACGACGGCGTTTATGTTGCATGGGTTCTTTCTTTATCTTTCGTGTTCTCGACGCTTTTAAACGTTTTAGGTGATATGTACATGGTGTGTCCAAAAAACATTGGGGGCATTTTTCACCGCAAAAATAAACTACGCAGCGCAGAACGCTCATTCTCCGATCAAATACGGCGCTAGCTCTCCGAGTCAGATGCCAAAGCTTCAGAACTTAATGTTATCTTATTCGAGCGTTATACGTCATTTTTCTAAAATTTTTAACGGTAAAATGGCGGCCGGCAGGGCTCACGTATACACGGAGCTGAATTGATCCAGTTATTGAAAACTGAAGAAATTACGGGTCCCATTTTCCCATTGTAATTCTCAGAAAATATCTCGTAACTTTGAAGTGAGAAAACGGTCACTTTTGAAACCATTTTGTTGGAGAATGTTCGGCGATGCGTAGTTCATTTTCGCGGTAAACAAAAAACAACAACACTGTGAATTATTTTCTTGGAACTTTCTGTAGATTGGTACTTGAGTCCCCTTCCTTAGCAAAGGAAATCTATGGATGCGTCTAATAAACATACATATGAAAACATAAAATATCACACGTGAACTCAAAATGCGCCTTATTTAATTTATATAAATTTTTATACGTTTATTTGACGAACCATATATGTATATTTTTATGAATTTTTTTAAATTGTGTTTTTGCCGCTGTCTGGAGTTAAAATACCAATATACCGATTAAATAATTATCATCCCTCAGTCCTACTAAAGCAAGTGAGCAGGTGTCGTCAGCTAGCCTTCTTTTCGCGTGGTAAATGAAAGAAAAAGGAGAAAAGAGTAAAGGATTTCAGAAATAAAGTTTAGACCGAGCGAACAGACAAGGAAGGCCAAGTAAACTAAATCTGACGAGCTCGTTAGAGGTACTTGTCGAGACCGAGGTTCGGAATATACTGGCGCGGCTACAGGCATCTCAAAACTCCGAAGACCACTTCTGCGACACGTGCGCGCCTTTCCTAATTCCCTTTCTCTCAAATATTTACAGTAAAAAAAAAAAAAAAAACCGAACTGTGCGTACATGAGGACACGTGCGCGCTGGGAATACGGATATAATACCGCGTTTGCTCAGACCGTGTCTCGGCGCTGCACGCGGGCAGCGAGGGGACGCGCATGTGCAACATTGACAGCAGCGCCCCCGGAGTGGCGTGACATCGAAGCCCCGTGTTGGTCTATAGACCAACACGCGGCCCTGACGTCACGCAGCTGCGGTGGCGCTGTCGACGGCACTGCGCATGCGCAGACGCTTCGCTTCACGCGGTTTCGGTTTCTGCGCGCGCGCAGTGCCCACACCTGGTATGGGCAAACGCGGGTTGTTTGTAAACAGCGTGTCGGTCTATACAACATGATTGAGTAGAAAATGGCGTAGGCCTCTTACCTTTCTTACGCCGGGTGATAGCAGATTCAGGGACGGATGCAGGAATTTCCTGAGGGGGGGGGGGGGGGGGGTCAGGTGTTGGTCAGCGTACCATATGCTTAGGAACCCCCTCCCCCTCTCTCTCGTTTCACGCCCTAAATTTTACACATGCAGAAATCAAGAGGGAGGTCAGGACATCCGGACCCCCCCTCTAAATCCGCCCCTGAGCAGATTACGCTTGCATATAAACTGAAGTAGTTCGAAATACCTGTAGCGGATGAATAGAAACAGATAAGAAATATTTTTTAGTTGTAGCAGATAGACTTCTTTTTTTTTTACGAAATACGCTAATGAGCCTGTTGACGCATCACTATCATGTATACGTGGTTTGGAAGGTAACCAAATAGAACGTATATATTCAAATATGGAAGCGTTCATATCAAGTGTTTACATTTCGAATTATGTGTTCTCCTAATAACATTGACAGTTTATAACCGATAGATTAACCGAAATCCTAAACATAATTTAGGTACGCTGATAGGGAGAACACAGCAATACAAATAAGTGAACTTACTATTTCTAGATGCATATAGGAATTTCTTAAGATATCCTTATGCGATATTAATTAATGGCCTGGTAGGTGCTCGAGGACATTGTGGCTCAGAGAAGCTTCACGTACGTTCCCCTTATTGCGTTCTGAATTGCGTTGCATGAAATTAAGCGATGGACTCAATCATTTACGTTGGATGTAGATGCTTTAATGTTTGAACTCTAGTAGCGACAAAAAGCACGACAGCTACTCAACAAATCCCTGAAGTAGAGTTTAAATTGCGCCGATGAATTCAGCTGTCAGTCATTATTCACTCAAATGCGAAACAAAAACTTGAAATGGGGGTAAGGGGTATGCTGAATCGGGAAGAACTATATGTCAGAGCTATGGCGACCGCTTACTCCCCATGCCCCAAGGGCGTCGTTTTTTCTTTTATCGAAAGATATCGAAAACCACTGTTTAGGAATAAATGCCCCATTCTTTGTTAAATGGCAGTCATCTTCGTCCGTGCCGTCTCATCCGACCTTGACATGAAATCTGTCTGTGACGTTGTGTCACTTTACAACCCCCCCTTCCAGCGCCTAACCGATAAATACACATCTGCAAAAAATATTACCATATTTTATATAGCCTACAACCGCCTTTGAAACCAGCCATAACGCGATCATGTTTAAGTTTTTTTTATTATACCATTATTTTACCACCCTGGACAAAAATTGATAGGATAACTAAACGAACTTATTATAAAAATGCTCACGTTTGTAAAATAAAAAAGAACGGTACTTATTTATGTATCTTTCGAATTACTCAAGGCCGAAGCAATACAGAGGAGTGTTTCAGAGCAATACCAACAGAAAGGAACACACCGCAAGGAGTTTACAAAATGATTAGCAACTCCTAAACAGTGTTCCTGAGCACTATTCATCGGCGGTATCCCTCGACAGTATCCCTCGACAGTATCGCTCGACAGTATCGCTCGACAGTATCGCTCGACAGTATCGCTCGACAATATCGCTCGACAGAATCGCTCGACAGAATCGCTCGACAAAATCGCTCGACAAAATCCCTCGACAGAATCCCGCCCAAGCAGCACAGAGTTGGCCAGTCATCGGCCAATGGCTGGCAATGGTCCTTGGCCAAGTGGCCAGACAGTGGCCAGAGACTGGCCGGTGACTGGCCTTTATCTGGCCATTGGCCAATGGCCAAGCATTGGCCAATGAATGGCCACTCTCTGGCCACTGGCCAAAAGACCATCGCCAGACACTGGCCATTGCTTGGCCAAAATCCGTGCTGCTTGGGCCTCGACAGAATCCCTCGACAGAATCCCTCGACAGAATCCCTCGACAGTATCCCTCGACAGTATTCCTCGGCACTACCCCTTGATAGTATCCCCGGACGGTATTTTTCGACAGAATTCCTGAAGAGTATATTCCAGAAGAGTATATTCCTGAAGAGTATATTCCTGAAGAGTATATTCCTGAAGAGTATATTCCTGAAGAGTATATTCCTGAAGAGTATATTCCTGAAGAGTATATTTCTGAAGAGTCTATTTCTGAAGAGTGTATTTCTGAAGAGTGTATTCCTGAAGAGTGTATTCCTGAAGAGTATATTCCTGAAGACTATATTCCTGAAGATTATATTCCTGAAGAGTATTCCTGAAGAGTATTCGTAAAGAGAATTTCTCAACGATATTCTTCAAATGTAATTCATTAAAGGGGTACTCCGGCAATTTTTTGAGCTACCTCAACTAACTATATTTTCTGACTCCCCGGCCTTTACCCTTTCCGGTATGCTATTTAGTATCGCGAAATTAATAATAGTTATTGCGAAATAGGCAAATGAAGATGATGCAAAAACCAACTTTCAAATATACCCGCACTTTTCAGTGCCGTTTCGTCAGTGGCGGGCAGGCTTGCCAGTCAAGCAAGCAGTCTAACAAATAGAATATGCCAATCATTTCTTCCGTGCAGGTGCGGGGGTACTGGAGCGAGCTTCCAAAGCATTCATTTGACACCTTGAAACTGCTTCCAATCAGTTGGGAACAAATTCTACAGTCGAAAGAGTGAATCCCTGCCTTCCACCGACGTCACTTTTTCGTTGTTGCCAGTAGAGACTTTGAGTTTGAAAAACACGGTGAGGACCAAAGTTGTAAATTCAATAACTTTGTGAAAAAAAATTATTTTAACCTAATATTTGGGATACTATTTTGGCGATGTTGTTTGGCGTGTTTACCAAAATTTCAAGCAAATCGGAGACCATGAAGAAATTGCCGGAGTACCCCTTTAAAGGGGTACTCCGGCGATTTCTTCATGGTCCCCGATTTGCTTGAAATTTTGCTAAACTCGCCAAACAACATCGCTAAAATAGTATCCCAAATATTAGGTCAAAATAATTTTTTTTTTCACGAAGTTATTGAATTTACAATTCTGGTCCTCACCGTGTTTTTCAAACTGAAAGTCTCTACTGGCAACAACCTAAAAGTGACGTCAGTGGAAGGCAGGGGTTCACTTTTTGGGCTGTAGAATTTATTCCCAACTGATTCCAAGCAGTTGCATGGTGTCAAATGAATGCTTTGGAAGCTCGCTCCAGTACCCGCGCGCCAACACGGATCAAATGATTGGCATATTCTATTTTTTAGACTGCTTGCTCGACTGGCAAGCCTGCCTGCCACTGACGTCACAGCACTGAAAAGTGCGGGTATATTTGAATGTTGATTTTTGCATCATTTTCATTTGCCGATTTCACAATAACTAATATGAATTTCGCGATACTAAATAGCATACTGGAAAGGGTAAAGGCCGGGGAGTTAGAAAATATAGTTAGTTGAGGTAGCTCAAAAAATCGCCGGAGTACCCCTTTAAGGGTATTTCTCGGCGGTATTCCTGAAGTGTACTCTGGAATAGTGATCCTATTTATGAGAAAGAAATGAACCCCATCAAGTTCGTCTCCTGTTGGCGTAACAGGAACGTACGAGTTCTTTCGGAAGGAGAAAAATAACTAAGAGTTTGTCTGGTTGAATGTGGTTTGCCAAAGTGAAACCCCTACCAAATTCATGGCGCAAAAGGCGAACAAATGCTACTCGATGGACAATCAACTCGGTCAGACGTTTATCTAATGCACTACTTCGGTGAGTGCGCTTTAAATAATCTTAACTTCTAGGGATAACTTGACACCTTCCCGTTTTTCATCGAGGGTCAGTTTTCGGTATTGCAATCATAAAAAACTCTATCTGCCTCCGCTAGCTTGTTACCGGAGCGTTTTTGCGGGAACAGGCTTACCTCTCGTGTTTACAATTTGCGACCAAAATCTCATTAAGCCCGTGCTTAACAAGAATAGTTGGAAAAAGAAAACTAAATAAAAAATACCGAACAATTTTGAGTTTGGGCCTAAACTTTCTATTAACACTCTGAATCTATGTTTGTGCGAATAAAAAAGCTACGCAGACGTTCAACTCAGGCTTCTTTCTGGAAACATAGTACAGAAAGTGCAATCGAATAGGGATAAAAATGAGCAGAACACAGTTTTGAGATTTTACCACAGGGATGTGGTTAGAACGTTGGTGTGGTTAAATACATAAAGCAAATCAACCTTTTCGCGCTCTGGGGCTTAAGTACCAAATGCTTCTGTTACAAAGTAAAAAAATACATTAATTAGGGACCGTGCATTTCTTTTTATGAGATGTATCTATTGATGAGAATTTATTTACGTATGTTAGTGTTTTGTCTAGTTTTATAATATCATTTCGGATGAACTTTGTCGATTTTTCTCCTCCGTGTATCCGTGCTTAATAGAATAAAATGCCGCAATATTTTACACATGCTGGTGTGGGTTCCTTTTTAAAATACGTTTTAATTGAAGACGAGAAAACGATTTATATTTCCTCACCAAAAAGTATATAACCGATGTAACATACTGTAGAACACATATTTATGGGTTGATCTCTGTTCAGGAGCCAACTGCTGCGAAACTAGAAGCTCGATGTGTACTTGAGCAGACTGCCTTTTATATGTTCCTGCCGAGATATAAATTTTCACCTCTTAGAACCAAATAAAACTATCACAATATTTTTTCCACAGACTCTAGAGACGCGCCATAAGTTTAACCTGGTATTTTGATTAATATTGTCACACACCCGAAACCACGCTCACATTCTTGTTCCTCCAAAGCACACTGCAGGCGGCTGTACTGTAGCAAGTTTTCTTGAACTGTGGAATCAGATTTTAAGCCTTTGAACGAGACCGTTGCCGATTCATTTTGCTGTATCTGAGACCGTACACGTCTAATAACCAGCAAGAGGCTACGCCAAGCTTCACGTGCTTCGTGCTCCGTCAGGTAATCTGTGGTAACACGTTTCTAGGGAGTTCTTCCTTGATCGGAAGGTCAGTGTGCGGCAGTATCAGGCCAGGTAGTCACACAAAATTATGCGGGCGCCTCTGAAACAAGTAAGAAGTTGGAATATCTGCCACTTTTCTATTCTGTCAATCTGGAAGTCGGCTTCATAGCTTATATCATGCTGGAGTCAACATGCGGCATTTTGCATCTTTCGGCTAGCACTCAGGCTGGGCCAACTTATATCATCGCAGGCTGATTTTCAATAATTTTACGTAACCTCTGTCGTCAGAAACCTCTATCGAAATAAGCAAAGATGTGAATCGAACGACCAGACGGAAATGGCAGACAAATGCTGCCAGTGATGGGTACCGTCTTTTCACATCAATCCTGTGAGGGAAAACATTTTTTTTCCGTTTTCCTGATAATTGAGTTGCACACTCCTCAAATGACTACTTCTCCGAAAACGATCTTTCTATAGATTGTGTCTTCCGGAAAAGGAGTGCATTTCCAAAGAAACAATGAAGCGCGGACTCTTAGTGTGGATTGGACATAAACTAGACAAAGGCTCAAACGAATCGAATCGTTCCTTGGCAAAGCTCGAAGAAAAGGAATATTTCCTTGCCACAAGTATCCCCAACAAGCTCCCTCGCTTAAAAAGAGGTAAAGCAATTGTGTAACGGATATTTATCATTGAATCTCTCTGGTATATATTAGTGCTGTATACACCATTCCAATGTTTACAAATCCACGTTCCAACAAGCGATCTCCACAACTCAGCACGGGCATGTCCGTCGTTTTGAAAAGCGAGCAAAGCATGCGGCACAGGCACGTAGCCAGGATTTTGTTTCAGGAGGGGCCTGCCCATGACAAAATGCTGTATGAGGGGGAGGGGGAGAGGAGGACCCAGCAAAACGGAAGATTTCGGGGGGGGGGGGGGCAGGCCCCATGCCCCCCCCCCCCCCCCCTTCCTGGCTACGTGCCTCATGCGACATATAAGTCCGAACGACGGTAATGAGGAGGACCTCATGGCTGAAGTCATTTCGGGATTTCTGGTCTGGTACTTGTGAAGTACAAATTTGAGCATTCTCATTCATTTGCAACAAACTGACTTTCGAAAGGGCTGCGTCACGCGCGGAGCATGCAAAAATCTTACAGCGCAAGCCGCCTCAATATGGGGCGTAGCTAACCTGCTTAAAACAAGCAGTTAATATACCAATACATTTTCTAAAAAGAAAGATATTAATGCCTACTTATCCTCTAAATTTCAGACGAGAATCGATTCGCGTCAGGTAGCCCACTCTTCCAAACTACGCTAGTCAGGACCTCGTGTCAGAGAAATGCAAACGCGAAATCGTGAAAAGACCAACTTGACTTGTGACGAGATATTTTTCTTTGGGAGGCCTCGTGATAATCCTGTTTACTCTATTTAGCATGATTCTAGACGCAAGTAGATCTACGTAACACATCATACTAGTGCAACATAAACACCTCGCTAACACATGATACTAATGCCCAATCAGACGGCGAGAAACTCTTGCGCCGTTTTGAGATTTGGCGTCGCGGCAATCGTGGATAAGACGGCATTACAAATATTTAAAAAATAAATATGCATCGCGCATTCACACCTCTCTTATGCTGATACGCTGAACGCACCGACAGATGTGGTCGAGTAAAAACTATACATTCTGTGGTGCGTAAATCCTGACGCGGCCCATGAGTGAGTCTGCGAGATACTGGAATTACTACGCCGATTAAGCTACAGCGAGCTTACTTCATCCCCACACCCTCAGTATAGGATGAGTAAGTCGCTGCATGGCGACACAACTGTCTCTTCATGTGCACTTGCTAATTTAGCCATGAACCCCTCCTCCCTTTTGAATACAACAGATGAAGAATCTTATTAGCCAAGTTGAGACCCATCAGTACCGGTGTCGGAATCTGGGTCACTAAACGAAAATGGTCAACTGGTCAAAATGTACAAAGTCAGACTTCTACCAGTAGTTAGGTGACATGATTTAACATGAACACGTGGACAGACCAATACACATCACTACAACTGCCGGAGCCCGAGACAATGAAGGCAAAGTGTCCACGGGGGTAAAAAGTTGAAACGAGACAAAATGATCCTACGAGTCATGTCTATGCAGTTCAGAATGTCCAACGAGTCAAAATGGTCATCGACGCAAAACGTTCCAATCTTGGACATTTTGTCCCGTCGGACATTGTTACCTGCAATCTTGTTCTTTCCCCTATACTCGCTTTCAGCACCAAAAAAAGAAAAACAAACTTTTGAATATAGTTTCGACACTACGCGAAGCAGTTCATAGAACATGCGGTTGCCAGGAAAAGAGCAATAAGGTTTGCGCGTTTAAAACGTATACTTATTGGAGGCAAATTGATAACGCTGCGCAAGGAGTAGGAACATTTTTACTGTGGTTATTCGGGTGAAAACAAGTATAAGTCATGTCTCGTTAATATGGACCCTGTTAATACGAATACCCAGCTATTTTGACAACATTTTCGGTAACAAACTGGGTGAACACGGACATTTTTGTCGCGCTATTATGGACGATATTTATGAGGGGAACGGATGTGTTTACATCAACAACGGTCATTCTTTCTGAACAGCTGAAACGCGAAAAACCGAAAGCGAGTGCAGCGGGAGCGCAATGAACGCATTGGCGGTCCTCTGGGCGTTTCACGTCGTCAGTCTCCTCTTGCCGGTGCGAAGGCACACCACCGGCAGACGGGCAGACAGCGCAGAACGTGCGCTGTGTTTGATGTTCGGCTGGGCAGGAAAATACGAAGAGAACAAAAGAGCGCGCCGGTTGCGCGCCAAAATAACGATCCGTTTCACGTGAGCACGGCGCGGCGGACACGAGACGATCACGTGCTCGTCGCGGCGCAGACGTGGTCCCTCGGCCAATGGGAGCGCGCCTCGGCGCCGGCGTGGAGCCGAGCCCCTTCCCCGCCTCCGAGAACCCCGTGCAGCGCCGGGCGACCGCCGCGGCGACGGCGGCCGTGGCAGACCATCCGTAACCTCGGACCTAGGCGCGCGCGCGCGGGCGTTGCACGGTGCGCGGCCGCCTAGCCCGGTTCCCAAGCGCTCGCAACCGCGGGTTCGGAACCCGGGTTCTCACTAAGCCTAACCGGTTCCAAAGACTCAGTGACTACCCAGCGAATTAAAAGAAACATTGAGAGGCAAGCACATACATTGGCATTCGGTTCAATGTCAGCTTCTAGTTTTCGCGTACCGGCGAACTTGGCCGGCGCTCCGGCGTGGTTGTGCGGAAACGTGCTTTGCCGGCGCGGTCGTGCAACCGGTGTGTAATGTCTCGTAGGGTAAGCGGGGTAGGTGCATGTTAATCCTAGAAACTGAAAGGGGGGGGGGGGGGGTGGCACCGGGGGGTGAGGAAAGTGCGTTGTCTGGCTCCACAGTGTCCCCGGAACAAAGTCGACAAAGAACAGGCAGCGGTGAACGCGAGGCGGGGGCAACCGTAGCAGACGTCGCCGTCACGTGGTGCAGGGGCGGGTGGGGAGGCAGGAACGGGTGACGTCAGGCGTCCTATAAATAGGAGCGGCCGCGCCTCCGGCGGACAACGTGTGCACTCGCTCCCAAGATGCCGGCCAAGACCGCGGCCAAGTACACGTTCCTCCGGAGCGCCATGGTGGTCGCCCGCCCGGACACCGTGGACGTCGAGGTAAGTGGACCCTCTTCGCCACTCCGCGTCGGGGCACTGCGGGGAAGGACGCGGCGCGCGGGGTGTAGGACTCGGCGCGGTGGGGCTAGGACAGGGCGCGAGGTTTTCGCAGGCGTTTCAGGAGCAGCCGGGATGGTGCGGCCAGGTGAGCCCCGGGCATTGATGCCTCTGCTCCGATGCAGGTCAAGATCAAAATGGGCGGCGATCTGGGTGCACCGCAAAAGGCGGACATTAACGCCAACGCGACGCCCCCGGATGCCCCTGATCCCTGGGCGCTCCCCGACCTCGAGGACCAGGGGGTCAAGTGGTCAGGTAATCCCCGCACCGGAGCCTTTCTCTCGCGCGCACACCCGAAAAAAGAAAGGACCCCCGCGGGAAGCCGACACCCGCCCGCGCTTCGTGGACCCGTTCGGGTGTTGCTGCTGTCGCGTTTCCCCGTGGCCTGCCTGCGAGCGCTTCCTCTGCGGCGTCGGGTGTCGCGCCTCGTCCCAGAGCACCGGTACCGCGAGACGGGGACAACGAGGGATTCAAGATGGCGCCGCCCAGCAGCTTCCCATTCATTCGAAAGAGCGGCCGGGAGGGCCTCCTGCGCAGCGGGCTTGGGCGCACAGCGCCTGCGTCGTGCGGCGTAGCCCACTCCGTTCTCTTCGCGCGCGCGCTCGCGTTTTGCTACTATTTCGGATATGGTGGAATCGACGCCTTTTTCGCCCTTGTTTTTTTTTGTGTCACTTCTTTTCCTTTTCTTCGGAGGAAGCTCAAACTGTTGAATCACTCGCCGCTGGAATTCTAAATACGGCAGTTTAGCGCTTGTTTCTTAAAGCCGTACGGGAGATCCGAGAATCGAGCCGCCGACTTCTCCGAAACTGAGATTCATAACGCGGCTGCCTTTTCCTGTCATTCGGCCCTTTTTTCTACCATCCCGTTGTATGAACTAGACTTTGAATGAACGCAACCGCACGCTATCAGGATGACTTCGTAGTGAAGGCTGTGCGTGCGCCTACCGGGAGGATATCCTGCTTCCTCCTTTTCGTTTTATATCGGACTCCTAACCTTTTCCGTTCATTCTGTTGCCTTTGTTTCTTACTTATTCGTCGCTGGCAGTGGCCTGACTCAAAGTCTGACAGCTGCGATTTGGATCTTTTATGTTAAAAAAAACGAGGGAGTATTGCAACAGCTCGACGAAGTTAATTCATTTCTTTGTTCCGATCGGTTCTCCTTCGTCGCTTCTAACCGGTCACGCTGCGCCCACGTGACTCATTTTCATAACGGAAAGACGGTGTACGCCTCCTCAGTCGTGACCTCTTCTTCGAATATGGCTGCTCCAGATTGCTCAGGTTTATTTCCAAGCCCCGTGCCAAGGAGTGCACCTCTACCTTGGGTGACGGCGGTGACTGACGTCGGCTTGCGAAATGGCGCGCTTCAAGACTTCCGATGTCACAGCTGTCAGGCAGGAGGTGAAACGCGGGCAATACCGTTGGCGCCAGAAAAAAGAAAACAACAAAGAACAAGTAAACAGTGACGCTAGGGTCGTTATGCCTCTACATGATCATCCGCTGGACCGAATCTATCTTTGTTTTCGGATCACGCACTATTCGTCCTTTCACGATGATTTAATATCTTCGGTTCTCCTTCGTCCGTTTAAAGGGAGGGGAAGGTTTGTGTGGAGGGAAGGAACGCAGTATGTTCCCTAGCCTCGGTAGTCCCACCGGCTCTCTTTGTAACTTATTTTGCAGCGTCACGTACGCTGTTGAAAAAGGCGAGCATTCTCTTGTTTCATTGAACAAACTGCCCACATTTTCTCCATTAAATGTTCAGTGGAATTTACTTTGTCTTCGCAGAAAAGGCATCTGTAGGGAGTGTTCATTGGCGGCCAAAGTTGTATGCGCAACTGATGAGCGCGTGCTGACAGCGAGCTTCAACAGTTCTTTTTGCAACGTGCATTTCGCATTATCAAGATTGGCGGTCTTGGTAGCGTGTTAATGTGAGCTCGTTCTAAGCATGTGCTCTAAACATCGCCCTCAAATATGGCATCCAGTGAATACCCTCTATACTCTGTTTCATACCTAGTGGACAACGCTGTCAAAGCTGCTGGCGCGAGCATGGGGTTTGATCTTGAAGATCATTTACACGCGTTCTCGCGCGAACGAATCTATAGATGAAGCCATGCACTCGCGCCAGAAGCTTTGACAGTGTTGTATACCAGGTATGAAGTGGAGCCTTACCGCTTTCGAATCTTTTTGAGGAGTCAATTGTGCAAATAGCAGAGCTTTTTATTGTTGTCATTATTATTATTATTATTATATTATTATTATTATTATTATTATTCTCGAGGAACGGTTCACTTGACACTGCCGCTATCTGAAGTATCTGTAATTTTCCGCAACGTGGCTCCATCTACTTTGGATTACGTTCCGAGTTTCGCGCCGGTTGTTCATCAATGCACAGTTGCGCGTCACAAGGTTGCGGTTAGCTGACGCATCTTCCGTCGGTATCTCTGGATTTGGGCCAGTTCTGAGGGAGGGCGCCAAGGACGTTGGCACCCAGTTAACTGAGGACTAGTTTTACGTCGTAACGATGCGACACCGGTCGTCGTGTCGTGGTGCGCACGTTGAATGCGTTAGGTAACATACACGGGGTGTACACTGACGTTCGGGTCATCGTTCTATCACTCCCTTGGGGGACAGCCAGTGTTTCCGGCATGCTCGCCTAAAGGGAAAACCTAGTAGCAGTGGGGGGTTGACGGAACTGTCAGCAAACTCCGGTACCTATTTCTTCTTTATTTTTTTTGTGATTATGTCAGTACTTCCCGCGCTCCCAAAGTCGCATCACCTATAGCCGGTGACAGGTCAAGAACGAAGTGGAAGCTCCTCCCACCCCTTTCCACTTCAGCGGAGCGAACGGTGGAGAGGAGGTCGCCTCCTCTCCAGCGCTTGCTCTACTAAAGTGGAAAGAGGTGGAAGGAGCGTCCACTTCGTTCTTGACCTGTCACCGACTATAGTTCTGGAGGTTCTGACAACACGAAACAAATAGGGAACGATTATGCGACAAGAGTTGATCTTAAGGCAATTCTCGGAGCTTGTCGAAGACGTACACTCTAAAAAACGCCCGTGCGTCTACTTTGCCGCACAACACTCTGATAGCCATTCACCGCAACATACGGATGCAGCTCAGCGAATGACGATGCCAAAACATATGTTTAGACCAAAAAATTCAGTCTGAGTTGTGACATTAAGCGATGCAAGCGTGACGTTTTGCATTGCTTAATGTCACAACTCAGACTGCGTTTTTTGGTTTAAACATATGTTTCGGCATTGTCATTCGCTGAGCTGCCTCCACAAGTTGCGGTGATTGCCTCTCAGTGTTGTGCGGGAAAGCAGACGCACGGGCTTTTTTTAGAGTGTGCGTCGCCCAATTATAATGTCAACTTTGTTTTATGGTTCATTAGGCAGTTCTTAATACCACATCGTGTGTATCCGTTATGGAACGGTGAGATTCTCCCTAATGCACGACCGGCTGCTTGGCGACTTTAACGGGTATCACGCATTAGTGATTTAGATGGTCGGACGCCGGTTACGATGTCCGTGAATGTTGAATCTGAGAAGAGTGTAGATATGACGTTATCGTCTCGGAGGGCCCGAGCTTTCTCCTCACGTCTTGCCTGACTGCGATGAATTATCTTACCAGGCTAGTCATTCTAGATAGGTTACTTCCTCGCACGGGTTTAGGAATGCCGCAATTATAGGTCAGTCTCTTATCCCTACGCTCAACCACTGTTTGATTGCAGCCAATGAGTGTATACTCGTTAGCCCCCAACAAAGCGTCAAACAGCGGATTTATGTCGAACGGAAGATTTAATAACGCTAGCGATATGTCGCTGGCAGTGGTCATGGTAACATTGTCTTTTAGAGGATATTCAAATAGTATGCCTGAAACTTAAGAAAACAAAAAAAAACATTAAAATGTGGCCTCTATAAGAATCAAATCAAGGGAGGGACAAGATAGCTCTCCTCGTAACTTTGTGTATTTCCTATATGTTCTAAACAAGCAAACACTTGTCTAATATATACATATTAAAAAACAACAAAAAACATTGATCTTTTGTTTTTGTGTTGCGCATCCCTAATGATGTCCTTTATCCACCCCTATACGTCCTTTATTTACCCCTCTTATCTAGAGTCCAGTCCCCCGCTGACACGGATGATGTTCATGTGCAACAAGTACTTAACCCTCACGTGGACTTTTTATACCTTTTAGGAAGTTCAAGTATAGTATTGTGGTTAGGATTGCCGAGTAGTTTGTTTAGTTCAGTGCTGTTTTATAATGTGAAGTGTAACCCTAAAAGCCCCTAAAGCTGTTTGGGAAACACAATAAAACTGATTGATTGATTGATTCACCGATATTGCTGCTGGAGGCACGTTAATGTAGCTTATACACACCAATAACCACCGATGCCATTCTACCGGAATTAACGCCGACTTGTTAACGACGAACCATGGGAAGAATGCCTAGTTACAAGAAGCGCACGTCAAACCAGGAATTTACATGCGTTAGGAATTCGGTGTACTCGTGTGATAATTCGAGTTGAACGCTCTCTATCGCCTCCATCTTTCGGCCGTATACTGACACCACAAGGAACGTAAACAAGCCAGAAACCTCTCGATGCCGGAGGTGCCGGTCGCATACCTTGCATTCTTGACCGCCTCTTGGTTTCGTCGTTCAACAGGCGAGCACGTGCTCGCCTCCCACCTCAAGCAGACCAGGCTATCGGTACTATCGGGAATGCTCAAAGCGCTCCCGGAGATTCCGTATGCCACGTATTACGTGAAGAAATGGTCTTAATTCCACTAAAAAAAACAACAAAGGTGTGTTTTGTTTTATTCAAACCTGGCAGTGAAGATTAGTTCGGTAGGAGGTTCCATCTTATGTGAAATTTTTGCAAAACCGAGTTAGCCTGCGGCTGCCATCATTAGACCCTATCTCAATTTCGAATCTCAAAGTGCCCCGCCGGACTATGACGCAGTGTTTGGGTCCCATTGTTTGGCGGGTAGACATTCGCAGAACTGCCCATTCTGACCACATGCCGCGCTGACTAGTATTCGTCTGAGGCGTCTCCTCTTCGCTACCTTGGGGCGATAGATAGCATCAGGCAGGCGGCAGAGTTTGGCGGAACAAACTTACTACGCTTCTTCCGTCACCGAGGCCACGTAAGCGTGCCGCCGACTCCACGCGGCTACCAGCTGTGACGGGCTGTAGTCGATCGCGCGCAGGCGCGTTGCCTGCAGGTAGGTGCAGTCGTGGCGCCGGGCGTTCGCTCGACTTGCTTTCTCTACGTTCGCTGCCGCTTGAATACGCCACACTTCGTCGCGCGACTCCGGCGAACGCGATTGTTTAATCATGTGGATCACGTTGGAGAAGCAGCAGAACAGGACGAAAGAAAGGTTCGTGCTATTCATAGCCGGACGTCTTTGAGAATTGCGCTTATGCCGTGAGGGGCGTGCTTTGTTTTCAGTCTTGTTTTGGGATTCGCGCAACGTACAATGAAAACGGTGCGTTTTACGTAACAACTTAAAAGCCAAAGCCCTCGATTTTTTTTTTTTTTTTACAAGTGGACGAGATTTGTTTTTACTGGGGAGTGAAATCTCTTCAACGGCGATCTGAACAAATGTCACTGGGCGTCTGAGAATAGCTTTGATCTATACTTCGTATGTTGTTCTTCATACAGCACGACCTTCTATGCACTTGTCAAGCTTCGTTGGATTGTCCTTCACCCATAGATTTCTCCTCCACACTTTGGTACATCTCGGTCAGTCTGTATACCTCAGGCGGAAAGTTTCGTAGATCTGTATAGATAATGCCGTGAATGACTGGCGGAATCGCCTATCTTCGCCCGATGTTTTTTCCTCCCTTAAAATATCCACGCGAACGTCGAGGAACGCTCGACGTCAAGAAGGCGCAATTCATCGCGAATACGTGGCTAATACCCCTGTCAGACGGCGTTCTAAAGATCCTTTTCACTAAGCTCCTTTAAAAAAATCGGCCATCAGCTCGCGATGTGGAGTGCGCACGTGCTCTGTGGCGCGCGCACGTGCTCTACGGCGTGCGCCGATTCGCCGATTTTATAAAGGAGCTTTGTGAAAAGAACCTTTAAAACGCCGTCTGACACGGGTATAAGGAAACTAGGGTAGAGTATCCAGCGCTTTGCACGTGACTTGGTCCGCGCGAGAGCACGTTCAAATGACACGTTACACGAGGATCGTGGTTAGATCCAGCCCCACACTCCCGCCAGCAGCTCTGCTAACCAACCATGTGTACGCCACGCCTGAACACACGTCAGCACGGTTCGCCGCGTTGAACGAGGGCATAACGCGAGCTGCGAGTAAAATAACTTATTGTCTGTCGAGAGCGGCAGATAAAGTCCCTGATAGAGTGAGAACGACAGGGAGGAGTTTCGCTTTTCATACCTTCGATAAAGCTTCGGTAGCTCGATAGCCCCGAACGTGCACGCGCAGCAAAAGCACCGCGAAAGCCAACGTGCTCGTGCTGGAGCCCGGGCACCCGAGGGAGATGCTTTGCAGCCCCATAACCTGCACGCATCCAGGCGCAACAGGCCACATGGCGGCCAGTGAATATGCCCTACGTGGCGCATATAAAGAGGATGGCTGAGCGTACTGCCGTCGGTGGGCCGGAACCGTTATGCTGCCGATATGCAGTTCTGCTATCCCTCCCCCTCTTTTCCGCTAGACTGGCGCCGGGGTGCAACGCGAGACGGCGCAGTGCTGCCGCGCTTTGCGTCTCGCCTAACCCTCCACTGCCGTGGGGGCTCTGGTAGCCGGCCAAGTTGGCGTCGTCGCCTCGCGCAGAAATATCTTTCTCGCTCGCTCTCCGTCCGAAGAGGCGCGCGCCGCTCGTCTGCCTGCCTCGTGTCTGCGGCGGCGAAGCGAGGGCCGATTACGTCACGACTGTTCGAGCTGTCTCCTTTGCCGCGATCGTGCCGCCGAGCGGTCGAGGATAGGGATGGAGATCGGACGGCGAGCTCCTGTTTCCTCCGAAGAGCTCTCCTTCTGCAGCGCTCTTTTCGCTTTCTGCTCTACTTCGTTTCGCCTTAGGATGAACAGCAGAGGACGCTACGAGCCATGGGAGCCAATCCAGTGCAGCTTGCGTGTCACGTGACCCGAACGTGCACGCGGCAACGATACGGTCACGGCGTTGAATTGAGTGGGATGGCTGGTAGCCTCTGCCGCGGTTCATCTTAACACGAAACGTCATATGGAGCGGTAGCTGGGGTCGGTGCCGCCTCCTTGGCTCCGATGCGAAGCGCCGGCGTATGGATCCCCGGGTGGCGGGTTCGAATCCCGGCCGAGGTCCCCTCGATCTGACGGACGCTGAATGCGGAGAAGGCGCCGTGTAACCGAGCTTTCGGTTGCACGTCGAATATCCCCAGGTGGTCGAAATTAATGCTGAGTCAACGACGGGCATTCCAGATGCCCGTCGTTGGTTTGCTTGGTAAGTTCTCAGCTACATCAACCTCCCTGAATTTCAAGGTATATATTTTTTTTTTCTCGATATTCTGTGTAGTCTTATAAATATCACGGCTCAAAGTTTGGTTTTGGGCGCCTACGGCAAAACCGAAACTCTCTGCAAGAATGATGGCAACACTGATCATCAGCCGTATGGCCGCGACGTGACGTCACAAGGGTGCTGCGCCAGTGTTGCTCGACTAAAAGCTTACCCGCTTGCATCCGGCTAAAGAGCAGCTGGTCGCATCTTTCAAATCGGTTTTAGTGGAGTACGCGGGGCTTCTATTTGACGTAATATTTTGGCTGTGATCATATTTTGTGCCACTAAAGTGATACCAGTAATTATTTTGGGGGGGTTTCGTTTTTGACCGGAGTAGCCCTTTAATTTGACTTGGCTGGGGTCGGTCGCGTGTATAAGACGCGCGTGGTGGTTTGTACTGTGAATCTTGGGGGGGACAAACTCTATGCGGAGACATGGCAGATTACACGAGCGTTAGGCACTACTGAATGAGGTTTCCAAAAGGCTGTTTTCGAACTGTGTTCGCTCTTTGCTCAGTAGGAATCTTTTTACCATCCGACTCGTGCAGTCAGTGTGCGTGTAAGAGCGCAGTCTAAACTACCTTCGCGTACTCCAAGTACTGCCTGCGCATCATTTGGAAACATCTCCAGCTTTGGGATAGTAATTAGAACGAAGCAAAAGTTGTGAAATTATAGAAGTTAGAATCAGCGTGGTAATAGGCTCGAAATGAACACAGTACGCGTAAATTAAAAAAAAAAAAGAAAGGAGAAGATGTACGGGGTATTTTTGTTTGTTTTAGATTTGATCGAGTTCGAGCAGATGCTGGCTAAAGTGGAAAGATATAGTCCACTTGGCATCCACAAATTTTACGTTGGATGCGGCAGTTGCTCCACAGCGCACTCAACTTTATCGCTGCGGTTAACATCCAATAATTTACGGGGAACACACCGCAGGATTTTAGTGACTAGCGAACCACCAAGAGCCTATGAGACCGAGAAGTGCGCTGCATTTTCAACCCTCCCAAGTGACTTCCGGTCGCCCCGCTTCGGCTGGCCCTCGGTCAGCACATGGAAACGATCAAGTTGGGTATTCATTCAGGTCATTCTGCTGCGCTATTCATAACGTATACGAGGTGATCAACCGTCTTACGAGAATATGAGAAAAAATGTTCACGAAGTTTCTCGCCAACCGATCCTTTAGCTAACCAACCCTGCTGGAGCAGAAAGGCTGGTTATCAAAATATTTCATGGACGTTGCAGTGAGTGGTGCTATGGTTGGGATCTCATTTGAAGGGTCTTACAAAAAAATCACGCCCCTTGCGGTCCATTCCAACTGCGTGAATAACTCGTTCGTTTCTGATGCAGCGTTCGACTGACTTAGCTAAACGCTGACCCAGCACTTGTATCCAGCATTGTGTCCCGCACCCTGGTAGTGAGCGCGAGGAACTCAGTGCCCAGACTTTGCGTTGGGTAAACACCGCGCTGTGTGTGCCAGGCAGGCTTGACAAATGTCCCCCTGTAGTTCGGTCTCCGCGCGAATGGTTAACCAAGGTGGGTGCCGGTTTGGTAGCCGGCTCCGCGTAGCGCGTCTACAGAGAGCGCTTATCGCTCGGCTAACCGGATCTCCCTTGCTCGGCCTGGTTCTGCTGGTTGCGCGGCTTTGGGCTTAGCTGATCCTGTGGCGGTGACCGATTCGATAAAATGCCGCCTGCCTCGGCTTTCGAGAAATCTCACGCACTCCTCCCGGCTCTTTTCTGCCCATTTGTACGCGGACGAAGATACGCTGGGCGTGGTCATTTGGGAAACTGTCTTGTTTAGGAGTTTAGGTTCACCGCAGCCATCTTATTCCAGCGCTTATTTCGCAACAGTGGGTCGGAGTAACTAGTTTGAGTGCAAACAGCCTAACAACCAATTCCGCCGTTTGCACGGAACACCTTACTCTAACGTGGACTTGGGAAACGAATGGAGCAATTCAAGCGGCTTGTGTTTATTTGGAATGTGGCAATTCGAAATCGTACTTTTGCGTCGCCTTTTTGTTTTTCTGTTGCACTGCTTATTGGAGCTGCGCGCTTATCTTGAAACGGCCCTGAGCTCGACGAGTAAAACAAGTTTTTTTTTAATCTTTTCCATTGGAAGAGGGGAAGCAGAGAATAAAGGAACCTGGGTGTTGCTTCACAAGCCTCCGTCACGACAGCGGGGAAACAGCGTGAATATGCGCAATATTGGAGATAATGAGAGAAACACACTAAAGTTTATGAGGCATTATGTACTTTAGTTTTAATCGAAAATACAGAAGTAATCTATTAATCTATGTTTCAGCTATTCCCAATAGTCATAGAAAACTCCATAACAAATATAGAACGCACATACCCCGAAAGCGTCGCCTATTAAAGAAAAACGGGAACGATATTGTTCGTTATATGCCCAGTGGAAGTGTTACCCTGAAAGTGTTTCTTGGAGTCATTGCGACCTCGCCCCACTCATCGGAGCCAGTAATCTTTTCTATGCTGTACCGCCTTACGGTATAACAGAACAGAAATACATCGTATGTCAGTGACTTATATTTTACCGGCCGCAAAGTGGAGCTTACAAAAACAAAATAAAGAAAAAATATCGAGGGTGGGATACACAACTATGCAGTATTTCCAACACTTCTTCGGTGAAAATAGTTGTCGTCAGGATACAGTTTATAGAGGAGACTCTTTGAGCTACGACACATCGTCCAGTACTTTGGTACATATTGTCGATTATGATAATAATTTTGGTGGTAAATCAAGCTTCTCATGAACTCACTTTTATGTCCGGACTCGTTATTTTTCTCATTTATATTATTTTATCAGTGTGTGTCTTGAGCTCTTTCATCACGTGGGAAACCTGTCCGCGTATTGTCCTTCACTTTAAAGCTTCATGTGTGTGTCGTGACGGGTTTGAATCCTGGGTTTAGAAATAGTGGTCTTCTCTGTCAGCCATCTTTTACGTCGGGATGCCCGTTGATCTATAAGCCACTTCCCCGCTTGATACTAAACCGACCCTGCGGATTGAGGGGGATCCGTTGTAAACACGTGGTTTACCGCTTGTACTCATGCCGTATCTATCTATATACGTTGCAATTTTTCGATAGGTTAGCTTAACCTTTGGCAATTATGCGACAGACTTATTTTTCGAATCGCCCTTTCAATTTGTACTTTCGAACGTTAGAAGCCGAGGGGTACTCTTCGTATACGATATTTGTGCTTGTCGATTGGTGTTTGTACAGTGCTCACCAAACTGAAACGGAACACGCAATTGTTTCTCATGGTACCGTGGTGGCAGCCGATCAAACGTTTTGTGACGTAGAACTCAACAAACTATCATGAAGTGCTACGTCAAGGAGCCGTTCTTCAACTTCCTCCATGAGAGCGTTACCATGATAAAGCACACAGTTCGCGTGCTCCGTAGAGGATTAGTGAACCCTGCACATGTTCCCACGATATTCATTATTACAGGGTTCGAAAAGAGTCAGCGAGATAGCGGAGGAAGGAAGGGCGGCAGTTCAAATGACCTAAAAATATGAAGCTTGACACGAAATCAATGGGAACTCAAATGCTTTGTGTCATATAACAGCCAGTATTCAGCACCCGTTTGTTCAAACTCTCCTTCTCGAAACTGAATGGAACGCATAACATCTGACTGCTCTTTATGAAAGTTAAGCGTTGTTCCGTATTTAGTTTGGATGCGCGAGTGCCTAAGGGGACCTCTGTGGCTTTTTAATGACGCACAAGCTGTATACTGACTATTATTTCTGCTAAAAATATGTTTTCACTTTTACCGCGTTTCACTGCCCCGTGGCTTTTCCGAAGTGTACGACGCCGAAAGGTGTAAACTTTTTACCTAAAACGTTTTACCTTTCATGCAAGGGCACCGGTTAGCGTTTTACCTAAAGGTACAACACTGCCTGGTGCGTCTTTTAAGCCCTTGCTCAGGGAAACGTACATATTAAAGCTGTGTGGGAAAAAAAGAGGACCGTGTTTTACCCGCCGAAAAAAATTAAGTAAGCATCGCCGAACGGCTAATCTCTGCCGAAATATGGCGCTATAGGTTGGGACCGTATGATATAGTTTCAAGACTTACCGGTATCTGACTTAAAGCTTATACAACTTGTGCGTTAATATTTAAAGTGCGAAGATATCAGCTAACGAATGCTTCGTATGCGTGAAGTTGAATGATATCTAAACGGCCCCCCTTTCCTCATTGAAAATTTCTGTCAATTGCTTATAACGTTTTAATCAAATAACCCAAATGAAGTTTTGGAATCTGGTCCCAACCGCTAGCGCTACATTTGGGCGTAAACTGATCGTTCGGCGTTGCGTACTTTATTTTTGCGGCGACAAAAACACGGTTCTGTTGTCTCTCAAAATGTCGGCATTTCCGTCTCGACCTGCCTGCATGACGAAGAGCTATGAACGTTTGCAAGCAGCGAACATCAAAAGCTAGTCTGGCCACCGCATGCAGAGAATTTTGTGTCGGCGTACCAGTCCGGCAACCGCGGGCACGCCTTAGCCAGGCTTCACTATCTGACGATCTTCAGACGCCGGCAGGAAGATGACGGCAGCCAGAGGCTGTACTTGCAAACGTCTATTGGCGAGGAGATCAAACTATAAAGGGCGCTCTTTCCAGCTTGTATTTCCCAGAGCTTGATGTTTACCGAACACAAAGGCCGTGAACTCGATCATTCGCGTAGGAAGTGTTGAGAATAAACGAGGTGACAGTGGTGGGACACGGCAAGCCGGATCTCTCCCGAAGGCAGTCGTCAGAGGGTGCGAGATTCATCCACTTGGGCCTTTTTGCAGAACAGGTGCTGCACATATACATGGTGCATGCTTCATTGTTCACGCAGGCCGCAGCGGCTACAAACGAGCCCTTCCTCGGGCCACGGGACAACAAGAGCTCCAGCGTTCGGCTGCGTCATCCGAGCGCTGCTTTATTGTTGTCCTAATGTTTGTAGTTCTAATGTTAGCCGCTAGGGACGCAACGGTTCGATCTCCTCCCCAATACAGATTACATTTCTGTTCAGATGACTGTGGCCCCGCGATTTTCCACGCGCTTGATCCTTGCGGTCGCTCTCATGTCCCCTGGGTTCCGTTCTGCTTGCAGATCTCACCTGCGGGGAGAAGGTGCAGCGGGTGGCGCTGGGGGTTGCCAAGGCAGTCTGCCTGCTGGGCCTGCTCTACCTGTTCATCTGTTCGCTGGACTTCCTCAGCTCGGCCTTCCGACTCGTGGGCGGCAAGACGGCGGGCAAGGTCATGTCCCAGAACGAAGTCCTCAAGAACCCCGTGGTGGGGTTGATGATAGGCGTTCTCTCCACGGTTCTCGTGCAGAGCTCGTCTACGTCTTCGTCCATCATCATCACAATGGTCGGGGCAAACTGTGAGTGCCCTTTCAACTGCCGAAGTGTTATACGAAACCGCGCACGCACGTTGCGGCCTTCTTGACACCACACAAGAGTCAGGGTTGTTGTGTGTAGACTCTTGGAGAAATCTGAAATTGATGAATGAGTTCGGGAACGGTAAGTTTGCACGAAATAAGTGGGATATTGTGGTTGTTGGGAACAGTTGAACTGTGGTTAGCAGTATCAAACAAGCATTGACTGATTAGAGCGTGTGGCTCCTACTGTTAAACCCCTTACCCCCCCTCGTACTGTTTGGATTGGACTGTTGATGGCCCCATTTCGGCTGAATCATTACTCACCCGGTAGTGTTCACTGTCCTGCGCTTCCACCTATGTATTCACCAATTTTTGTTCCAAATAATCAGGGTTTCGGGGTATAAACTACATATACATTACGACTGTACTTTTTTCGGGATAGGCATTATCTGGTTGGATTTTTGATTTTCAATAGTATATATTCGCGCGAGCTCTCACCGTTGCGGAAACTTTCAGCCTTGAAGACAAAGTCAGCTTGTCTTTTGGATTTAAAAAAACAAAACAAAAAAACATTCACACGGGCGCTCTGCCAAGTGGCGATCTAGCAAGGCGTGTTGGATGCGTTCGCATGTGGACCCGCTTCCGGCTGCTGGGCGAGCAGTGATCCAAGTGCGAGACGCCATCCCGATCATCATGGGGGCCAACATCGGGACGTCGGTGACCAACACGATCGTGTCACTGATGCAGAGCACAGAGCGGAACGAGTTCAGGAGGGCCTTCGCTGCGGCCACTGTCCACGACATGTTCAACTGGCTCACCGTCATCGTGCTGCTGCCCCTCGAGGTCGCCTTTGGTGAGTTGTGCCAGAGTACAGGTTCGGCGGGCGTAGGGACGGCAAGCCCTGAGCTTCTAGACTCGTAGAGAAATGCCCGACTGAAGCCCGATATGCTATATCAGGTCGTGGAAGATGAAACCGGAAGCGAAACGTCTTCACTACCATGACGTACCTGGCACTGTGTATAAAAGTTGTCTGTGTGTTTTTCGAGAAGAAAAAAAAAATGACTTGTCAAACTGACGTGTGAAACGTAGCAGGCCAAGCGGGGCGCGCTGCAATCATTCGACGTGAGGTGTCGCCGCCGGCCGACTCGAATTCATGTAAACGCAGTGGTTAAAGTAGAGTCAATACGCTAACTCGATTCGACGCGCTACGATCGCAGCCATGTAAATGCAGACCATGTCTGACGTGTGTTTCTGTGTCCTTTGTCTCCTTTTGCGTTCGCATGCCAAAAGTTTTAACCAACAGGCTCTCCTAATTCTATCGTATGTTCATCCAGGATATCATCTGATTTTGAGCAAATTTGGTCATGCGAAGGAGAGCGGTGGATAATCTGTGGCAGCTGCGTGTTGTCCAGGAAGTCATTTATCTTGTTTTTTTATATTAAAGGCAGCACCCATACGTGTTTAATAATTGCAGGGCTGGTTGGCTCTTGACAGTAATGCCTTGCTTTATGGTGGCAGGTTTTACTTTATTCAATGACTGACTCGCTATTATTTCGAAACCCACTCTGCAGGTGTTTTGTTCCACCTGACCAGTGCCATCATAAATTCTACAAACTGGTCCACCAACAAGAACGCCAACCGGGACTTCCTGCAGGTGTTGACAAAGCCTTTTACGAGTCTTATCATCAAGGTGAGATATCAGCACTTCCTTCAATGGCTTTGGAGTGCACTTTAGTCGTGCGAGCGTTTTGTAATGCCCTGTAAATTCGATATTTCTGCTGAACTGAATTTCAGTAGTATACGTTTTTATAAATGACGTCTGCATTTAGATTTCTGTGAAATGCTTATGGATGGGCTTGTAGATTAAGTTTTTACTGTTTCCTATTGCTGTCAGGGGTGTTAAGACGTTTACTTTATTATTTCAGCTCGACAAGAAAGTCATCGAAAAGGTTGCAATTGGGGACGAGACCTACTACAACCAGTCTCTGATCAAACGCTGCTGCAACCAGACCAAGGATGGCTGCGCAGAACCATGTAAGTGGATTTTTTAGTCATGGGCATGGCCCAAGTCAATACTGGTATTGTGTGAGACTCGGACACTAACCCGATTTTATACCGCACTATAGGTCATTTCGCTCTCGCAAGCCTGGAGTGGCAAGACAGCTTCGTGGGTCTTCTGCTGCTGGGCATCTCGCTCCTCACACTCTGCGTCTGCCTGATCCTCATGGTCAAACTGCTTCACTCAATGATGCGTGGCCGGATCGCAGTCATCATCAAGACGACCGTAAACGCCGAGTATCGTTTCCCGTACTCGGTGCTTGTCGGATACATCGCCATCCTCCTCGGCTGCATCATGACCATCCTGGTTCAGAGCTCGTCTATCTTCACCTCCGCTTTGACACCGCTGGCTGGCATCGGCGTCATCAGCCTGGAGCGCATCTACCCGCTCACCCTGGGCTCCAACATTGGAACCACCACCACGGGCATCCTGGCGGCTCTGGCTGCGGACTCGAGTCGCATCAAGTACACTCTGCAGATCGCCTTCTGTCACCTCTTCTTCAACGTGCTAGGCATCTTGCTCTTTTACCCGCTTCCCTTCATGCGCTTCCCCATTCACATGGCGAAGGCGCTGGGTAACACGACGGCCAAGTACCGCTGGTTCTCCATCCTATACCTGATCTGTATGTTCCTGCTCTTCCCGGCGGCCGTGTTCGGGCTGTCGATGGCCGGCATGGTCGTCTTCATGGTGGTCATCATCCCGGTGTTTGTGGTGCTTGTGCTCGTCGTCATCGTGAATATCGTACAGCGCAAGGCTCCGCGGGCGCTGCCCGAGTGCATGCGCACCTGGGCCTGGCTGCCCGAATGGCTGCACTCCCTGGACCCGCTCGACCGCGTAATCTCGAGAATTGTGGGCAGGTGCGCGTGCTGCCGCAGGATTTGCCCGCCGCAGACTGCGCACGACGCGACCGTCCTACCGGCCATGCGGGAGGTGTCGTCCCAGATGAACTTTGTCGAGTCGCGGAGGTCGTCCTGTCCGTCGGACTCGCAGTCCGACCTACAAGCGTTCGAAAACTCCGCCTTCAACTGGACTAAAGACAAACAGCCTGCCGCCACGTTCATAACTCAGCTATAACCCAGTGTGTCGGAACCTATCATATCCCTGTACATAGTTGCGCGCCATCTGTATATAGATCTTCGTTTTTTACATGTACATCTATTCCGCCGGTGGGAGAGGAGCCTTACGAGAATATGAATGAAAGCCCCATGGACGCGTTATCTACCGATACGGAGCCAAATATCCGCGCCATTGTAAAAAGATTGTTCCTCTAGATTCGTGAACTGTAGCGTGACGTAGCCCTGTCCCATCGCCGATGGAACGTCGCCCTGGCCGTGGCTCGCCGGTCTTTCGCGTCGACTTGACGTACAAACTTCGGACACTAGTCAGAGTTGTGCAAACGGGGGTGACCGAAGACCCTTAATGATGTTTTTGACCTTGTCTCGTAGAGGGCGAGGCTTTAGATGTCAGGGTATTAGAGGGCCATCGAGTGAATACTGAGTAGTGCAATCGGAGAGCGCGAGAGAGAGAGATTGTTTCTTGCTTTGCCAATGGTGCTCTGAATTTACAAAATGCCGTGCCGAAGACCGCGTTCTTCCTTCAATTGGATAAGATAGGGCTGTAATGATTTGTTCGATAGCGTTTGGTGCTCGAATTGTGAAGACTCCCATCGGACGAGCCATCGTTTTTCCTCGCGCGGGCAGGACGAACTTTGTAACAGACTGCGTTGCCCAAAAAGCATGTAGCCAAAATATAAGGATGCCGTAAATTAGGAGCATTGCGGAATTTGCTATATCTGAGCTATGCCCGCAAAATCAAAATACCGAATGATAGGCCGCCTTGTCTGGAAGTAAAAATACAGACCATCGATCGTTGAGATTGCGGGAGGGGGGAGATGCGTAAGTTCTGCAAGTCAATCGGGAAACGAAAAACTGCTACGTACGTGCATTTCGATATATTCTTGTTTCAACTGCGGAATGTCGAGTTACTTGTAGAAACTTTAGGGGGAAAAAAAGAAGAAAAACAGGAGACGCGAAAAGTAGCCGGACAAGCCCGGGCGGAGCGGATTACGTGAGGCGACTGCTCGCCGCACCTCTTTCTCGCGCCCGCTCGTCGCCGCCTCCTCACACGGGGGACAGCGACATACATTCCAAGGCCTCGGGGTTCTCCTGTCTCATTCCGCTCGTCGTTCTTGGATAGCGCCGTTTAGAGATCCAGTTCTCGTGGCCAGTATTGCGCCTGCCACATCGCCTAGTGTCCTCTCTTTCGAATCCTGGTCTGGTTGCAGGGACACCCTCGCCAACTAGGTAGCACGCCAGCTAGCCCCGAGGAACGTAGCCAAGCATCTCTAGAGCCTCCTCTAGGGGGACATCCATAGGCGATAAAACGTCTTTAGCCAACTCCACGTCGTTCGCCTGTTTCTGGTGCCTGCAACTCGTGACGTGTCTGTCTTCCTCGTTATGCGTCTTTTTTATATATACATAGTATATGCATGTTGGCGTGCGTGAGTGCATCTGAGTTAGAGTATGTGCTAACACTACTATTTTGCGCAGTGGGTCGCTGTTCCCTCACAATCACGCAAAAGGGGTACATGCTCCCTACCGAGCTTTTGTACATAGCCAAGACCCGAGCATGTACATTCTGTAGCCGGGAAAGATGTCTGTTAGATGACTGTTTAAGGGTCTTGGAAAAGGTCGTGCTTCGTAAAATAGAACACGCCTTAAGTGATACGCCGATGGTGAGGGCGCATTGTAATTGAGTTGGCCCGGAAAACGTAGTGCTGTTATCAAAGGTGGTTTGATTCGCGTGCAAAAGAAAAATCGATGGGCCCAAGAAGCATCACGCTGGTACGCCCTTTCTGCGTTCTTTGCATGGCTCAGTGGAGAACCGGTTTTGTTGCCCGTTTATTCACGAAGTTGGATCGAGTATGTAAAAGAGGGAAGGTGCTTTCTGTATAGGATTGCGAGCATTTGACATAGTTTTGATTAATCAAATTCAAAGCGATCCTAGGCACTTCCTTTCCCTGGCACTGTTTCAGTTCTTGCTTGTCGACTGTCGTTCTCTCTATGAAAGGAGTGAACGCAATTTTGTTTTGTATTTATTGAATTTTATGTGGTTATTTATCATACGCAAGACGAACGAAAAACATATTTTAAAATATCACATGGTTGATATAAAAAAAGAAACCATTGACAATAAAACTTTTGTTTTGCATTTTTCTTTATAACTGCCTCTGCCTACATTATTTATTATACTGGAGTATTGGGTCACGTTGAATAAAAGGGAGAAGCTGTATGGGTGTGCTAATATTTTACAAGTTGCGCGTAGCGTCATCAAAGGCGCAGGTCCTGGAACGAAAACTAAGCCTTACGGAGTGTATTGATTGCACGAGAACCCCAGCGAAAAAAAAGTAAATAGAATTATTTTCACCACAGATCTGAACCAAGCAGGCGCAAGAAGAGCGGAGCGAACACCTGGTGGTTTGGCTTACACTGTTACGTTTGACTGACCGACTGCCTTATGCCCGAGTCTTTGCGGCCCCTGGGGAGTTCCCTTTCTATTGGTCGATCATAAGCTGGGTTTAACAGAGAAATTGCGACGCACAGGAACACCCGAGACAGACGCCGCAAAACAAGTACAGGGACAATATGAAACGAAACTTTGATAAAAGACAACGCCGCGATATCAAACCTAAATTTTGATGATCTCGTTCTCGTCAGAAAAGGAATCCCTGGGTCAAGCGCCAGTTTTCCTCTGCCTTACCGCGTTGTGTAAACGGCTGCACAGCAGGGCATATTCCAGACGAGTTGGTACTTTGGCTCTAACGAGACGAGGAAACTGCCCCTATTGGAAATATTCTAATACGAAAGTATTAACGGTCCCATGGAGCGAAACCGGCGTTTTCTCTAACCGTCTGTAGCAGAAAAACGGCACCCGCAAGCGGAATTCTTATTGGCTGCGACGCATCATATCATATGCTTCGTCACGGAAGTCGGGCGGGTGCTCAAGGTCAAAGGAGACGCGCCTCAGAAATAAAACACAAAGAAAAGCACAACGCAGACGCATCGTCACGGAAGCCGTGGAGTCTGAGGGGACGCCGCGCCTGCGCAGTGGGGCAGCGTGATGTCACCGCCGGCACACCGTGTGAAAAATTAAGACGCGGCACGCTGCTTGTAGGAATGCGCTGCGTGTAGGAATGCGAAAGCATTCCTACACTTAAGCAGTGTTAAATGTCTCTAACGAAGTTTTTTTTTTTTTAGTAATATTTTAGGAGGGATAACTTCCGAGGTCCGGAGGAGTGAAGTGAGCCTGGCGATGAAAGAAGAGGATGACGATCAAGACTAGCGGGGAAGAGAAGAACGAAGTAAACGGGCCTGGTTAGCTTCCTCGGTGTGACTATAATTTGTAGATCACTACATGACTGCGGCATTATGACTCGCCTCTGTGCCTCCCATTTCACGGCGCGAAACCCAGACCCTTTGCAAACCATACTTCGTTGCACTATAATAGACCATTCTAAAGGTTCATCAAGCAATACTGGCGGTCGCCATTGCTTGGGCACGAAGAGTATTACTCAAGGACGTTTAGATACCCCCGGTATGACACCAAACTCAGCAACGCCGAAAAGAAAGAAAGAAATACACCATCTTCCCGAGAGGAACCATGGGGTGATGCGGAGCATCGTGTTGGTTCCGAGGAAAGAGTCAGTTGCGTGCTGACGTCGAGAGATGGCGCCACCGACTGCCCTAGCGTTACCCCCTACGCGAGCCTTCGTCGCGGCTCGCGGCAGAGAAACTTGGAACGCTCGCCGCTCGCCGTTTATTTTTTTTCACACTTGAAGGAGAGGAGACTAGAGGAGGAGAGTTGCGCGTGCGCGCGCGGTGTGAGGAGAAGCGAACGCACGCGCGGTGCACGCAGCTGGTAGAGAGAGAGAGAGCGGAGAGAGTAACGCGCAGCTGTTGGAGAGAGGGAAGGAGGAGAGTTGCGCGTGCGTAGTTCGAGTGCCGACTACAACGCCGACGCCGCGGGACATAGACCCGAGCAAGAGATGCTCCGCATCTAAAAAAACAAAAAAATTCAATCCCCGACTGCTTTGCGCATAGAACTGCTCTAATCCAAGCTCTCATCGTCTGCTCGCCGCTCGATCGCCTACGTTAGGCATAGGCTACGTCTGCTCTGTGCCTGCGGTCTCCTTCGTCTGCCCGCTGTCGCGGCTGGCTTTCGATACAATCGTCGCAGCAAAAGTAGTTTCGACGAGCACGTGCAATCTCATCCCGACAGAAGGAAACGACAAATTTGATCATATGTTTGTCTACTGTAGAATAAACCTATAGAAATCATTGAATACGTGATCTAGGATATCGTTTCAACAATCACGCAGAGAAAAAATGAAAGGGTAGTATGGTATGGGGGGAATTCGACATATGTTATGTACACAATAATTTAGAAAAAGCGCATGTTCTTTAATTATTTTGAACTTGTGAAAACGCCTTCTCAGTAGGTATGGCGAATTAATTACTTTATAGGCTTCGCTTTTGCTTCGTTTTCAAAGATGGTGGCCCCCATGGTATTTTGGCTTGCTTAAGTCCTCGCGTTTGCCGGCATTGCGTTTCGCTTTCTTGTGATTTGCCCATCATTGGACAGCAGACACAGGTGATTAAACCAGGATAACTTCTTTCACGCAGACAAGTTTATTTCTACTTTATATAGAATAAATAGCACGAAACAGGATACAAACAGTGCATGCGTCGATGCGATTGTCGATCAGTATCCGCAAACGTGCGCGGTGATATAAACAGCTTGGGTATGAGCAGAGTTTTAGTAGGTCGCTCCGAGGACGCCGATAACGATACTTGACACACCGCTGCCGCCTTTGCGTTTGAATCGTTTCGTTATAGGGGTATCGGAACGATCTACTAAGGATACAGCAGTGTCTAGAGGCGCACTGGATCTGACCCGTCAGTTTCCCAACCGTCAAACACACCTAGTCAGATTCCTAGCATATATGTTGAACCTGGTCAGTCGATTTCCTCAGAGCAATGTCTGGTGATTTATATATTTATTCAAGATACCGCAAAGACTTATTCAAGTGTGTCGGCCAATTTCAAATGTGTTCAGTTAATTTAACTAGAGGAAGCGTCCGTCCAGACAATATGATCTGCAGCACTCAGTATGGCCCTTGCTACCTCTGTGGTCCCCGGAAGCTTCATTTAGTTCTAGATATTTCTCGGAGTTCAGGGACTGAGACTTAAACTTCGTACTCCGGCCTTGTTCTGATCCAGAGGTTCTGCAAAAGGTGGCCGGTATTTCAAAGAAGCATAGCGGGCTTTTCATGTGTATACTGTCCGGATAGTACGTCGGAAGTACCTGCTCAATTTGAACAAAAGCACAAACTGATGCATAGCAACCGGGGCAAGCAATGTCTGCAAATATAAGGTATGGTCAATTTACTATTCATAGAAGCACCGAATTCTGCTAATACCCTCTTTATCATTTGGCACAAACTGGCAACACTATGCTAGTCAGGGTTTGAGTTATTCTAAGTTAAGATTTTCGTGGGCAGATGTTTTAATATTTTATATCTCATCTTGCCGTGTTCATATACAGGGTGCTGAATAATCTAGGCAATTCATGCTATTGGATGTCAAGAGTATAAGCTTTGAAAAGACGACCAATTAAAGAAAACCCTTTTTTTAAGCTTAAGGAGGGAAGGGCCTAGTTCTTGATTATTTGCTAACACAACATGGTGGCAGTGACCGGTTATTGCCACCATCCTTTAGTTGATTTCCGAACAGAGTCTACTGGATTGATGACAGAAAACCCACAGCAACATCCCCATTGTCCAGGTGCCTGAAGTTAAAATTTTAATGAATGCTCTACTCTTCACTTGCCGAATGACGACACAACTTGCGCATATCAGAGCAGAATCAAAGTCCTCCTGACAGTTAGTAGCATGACTCGACTGCGTAAGGTCTTTCCTCTGAGTGCCTTCAGAGATACCTGCAACGACGTCATATCAGGAAATCCCCTTTTTGATGAATGATTGAAAAGGGCTTTTCGAAACTGTTGGTCATAAGAAATGCCAGTCCCTCAACTCGCAGTTTTCCCCAGATATGCAAAACTTCAGCTGCCGTGATTTACGAACCATTTGAGCAGATGCAATGGCCTATGCTTCCGCACCACTATGAGGAGCTCCTAAGACTTCATGGAGTCCAGCTTTGTGTGGTAGTCATAGCCCATGCAAGCACTTTCAAGTGTGCCAATGAGCTAGACTTCAGCATATCAAGCAGTTTATCCATCTATTCTAGAAACTCTCCTATCAGTAAGGAGTAAACAAAACCACTCGGCACATCGGCATCGTGCACATTCAAGCACTTGCAGACTGACTTCAAACTCATACCGCACACTCCACTCTAATTTTGTTTATAACATTCATGCAATGATCAGTTGTTGCTTTTTACATCATATTGTACAGAATGGTTGCATCTGTTACATAAAAAAGCTTGAGTATTGTTTTAAACACTTCTGATTTGCCTTGGGTTTTGAGCTATAGTGTGAACATACCTTGGTTTTTGTACTAACCAAGCAATTTTAAGATATATAAGATCTAAAAAAAAGGGAACTGCATTGGCATTTTAAAGAATGGCAACATAAATGTACACTAAAGCAGCAAATACAAGTTTTTCAAACTGACAGCAAAGATGTAAATGACGCACTTGTGAAGTAAAATGTGAAATTTCGTTAGAAGTGGCTGACGCCGTTCGCTAGGTAATGAACAAAGCTTTAGAAAATCATGCCTCGAGACCTTCTTGACTGTGGATATACGTGAGTATTCACAAGAAAATTGGGGGATGAATCTTTGTCAAGTTTTTTTGGATAGCAGATGCGGTTTGCCGGGGACACAGGTTAGATGCTATATCCAATGGTAAGTATGCGATATACTTCAAGGTGCATAAAGGCTGCAGCTGATGTAGCCAATGTTGCCTTATACCACGATAGTTAGGTCCCTCATCTTTTTCTGTAGACGAGGCTGTACTCTCTGCTCTAAAGACAAATGTATTTTGTTTCGTTAATTATATTGAAATTATGTACACTTTAAATTAACTAAACATACACTTTCAGTCTGCAAACTTTGCAAATTGAATCTTCTGGCACAGGAGACTTTTGTCATAGGGTAAGATCTTCTGAATCAATATCTGCAGATCTCCAACCATGATAATCAGAAACTTTTTTTTTGCATGCCCTGGTAGTGGGCGGCTAGTCTTTTCTCACCCAAAGCCCAAACTCCCAAGGTTTGACTAGAAACGTTTGCATAGGGGTAGTGTACGATGGTTTGACATGTCATCAGGCACGTATTCAGGGGGGGGGGGGGGCCCATGGGGCCCGGCCCCCCCCCCCCCCTCCGAAATCTTTCATTTTGCTGGGACCTCCCCTCCCCCCCTCATACAGCATTTTGTCATGGGCGGCCCCCCCCCCCCTCCCCCCGAAACAAAATCCTGGCTACGTGCCTGCGTGTCATACTTCTGTCTCAAAGTCAGACTTGTCCGAGAGATCACAGGACAGACTCGGATCCCCTTAGAATGTTAGACTTTAATGTCAACCTTAATGGCAGCTGATGTACTCTGTTGCGGCATAGCTTGATAACGAGTAAAACTTGGGCCTCCTCAATCCATTCGGGGCGATGAAGCGGACATGGCAGCTCTGTGTACGAGAAATGTAATCCGACAATACGCTGCCACTTTGTATATGCCAATGCTCCAATTTGCTCGCCTGGGCCGCAGCTTTCGCCTCTCGCCAATGTATGGTGAGACCGAGTATGGTACCTACGTAAATTTTTAGGGCCTACAGGGTTTAGAGTTGACCTATTTCCAGTAGCAGTTCACTTCATATACTATCGCGGCCAATAGGGAGTTTTCGTAGACCGCGTTCCCCCCATCACTAAGCCCTCCGAAACGAAGAGGCCTCTACTGCGCCTGCGCGCCGATGGCCTTGACTGTAGAGTTCCGGGTATCATAGCGGGTTGCGGAGAGCCTTGCGGGACGGCAAAAAGCATCTACGAAAACGTCCTATTAAGAACAGGAACACCACAACGCATGGCGTGCGGTACTATCAGAGCCGCCTGATAGTACCGCACGCCATGCGTCGTGCGGTACTATTATTTTACAAACTGTAATGCATGCCGAGGCCAAGACATCTCTCCTATAACGATAATAATCCCTGGAGAAGGGGAACAAGGAGGGAAAAGGACAAACACAAACCTCCAAACACAGCAAGATGACAAGTGCGCGACTAAAAAAAATCCGCCTGGTCCTGGTATCGAACCAGGGACCTCTCCATTTCCATTAGAGCTCTCTACCAACTGAGCTAATCAGGAGTTAGACGTTAGTAGAGCAAACGGGTTTTAGCAGCTGCCACGAGTCTAACACCAACGAAGGTGAACGGCCTGCATTTTAAGGTATGATGATAATGCAATTAACGCAAAGTTGCAGCGAGCTGGACAAAAAATAACGATATTAGTCCCTGGGAAAACAGAAACAAGGAGGACAAAGGACAAACACAAATCTCCAAACAGTGCAGGGTGACAAGGCGGATTTTATTCAGTCACACACCAGTCACCTAACTGTGTTTGGAGATTTGGGTTTGTCCTTTGTCCCCTTGTTCCCTTTCTCCACGGTTTATTATCGGCATTAATGTCCAGCTCGCTGCACCTTTGCATTAATTGCATTATCATACTACCTTCAAATGCAGGCCGTTCACACTTGTTGGTGTTAGACTGGTGGCAGCTGTTCAAACCCGTTTGCTCTAGTGACGCCTAACTCCTGGTTAGCTCAGTTGGTAGAGCGCTCCACTGGAACTACAGAGGTTCCTGGTTCGATAACAGGGCCAGGCGGAGTTTTTCAGTAACTAATCTGTCACCTACCTGTGTTTAAAGATTTGTGTTTGTCCTTTGTCACCTTTGTTCCCCTCCTCCGGGGATTATTTCGCTATTCTTGTCCAGCTCGCTGTACCCTTGCATTAATTGCATTATCATCGCAGCTCTCCTCCTGCACGTTTTGCACTCTTCTGCATTTTTTTTTGTTGTCTGGTACTGAGACGACAGTACTGAACTACGGTAGGGCTGTCTGGAGGGATGCCTGGATCGCTTAAATTTCTCGAACTCTCGCTTCAATTGGAAAGGGTGCACGGACGAAGCTGCGACGAGCTGGCGGTTCTTCTTGTCCCTTGCTGCTCGAGAACACCTTTTGTGTGGCGCATCACCCTGCATGGATGAATTGCATAATTCATCTATGCATGCATGAATTATGCAATTAATAGTCTTTAATTACTTTCTCTACTATTTCCCTTAGCCGATACTCTTTAATTACCAGATATGTGGCGCTCCTCTATCGGAACTTTTGACGGTTTCTATTGTGTTTCTGGCAAATGCAGAGAGATATCTGTATTTGAGCCATTCAACGGTGAACTGATCACTGCGTGACCATAAGTCGGGGCACCGTAGAAATTGTTTCGATAACGTTTGCGATAGATTTATGCAGTGTCGTGCATAGGTTTTGTGCTTCGATTAAACAAAGGGATATTGCCTCCACTTCTTTCAATTCCATGAGCTTGAAGTTTCTAAGAGAGTTTTCATTAAAAACGTTTTGGTTTGGTAATTATTTAATTTCTTCTTGAATCGTTTTAATTGTCTTTTCGACTGTAATGTCTTCCTAGAACTCCTGGAGTACTTATTTGTCTGCTTCTCTACGATTAGTGGGGCAAAACGTTTCATAAATTCATATATCTTTAACTTTTAACGAGTTCCAAAGGTAGTTAAGATCCCCATTGTTATTTCCAAAACAATCGAAATTAAAGTAAGGCATGTCAATAATCGCGACTTCGTTTGCGCGAGAAAAATCATGTCAATAATCGCGACTTAGTTTGCACGAGAAAAATCAGGGTAACACTTCGACTTCACTTTTCTATTTAGGAGGACATCCTCTAAAGTTAACAGCACAGCCTTATGAACGGAAATAACCTGGAATACTTCATTTATCTTCAGAATAAATTGTAACACTAATGAAAACAAGGTCAAGTGCAGGGTTAGAGCTTCCCTGTGCTGTCATGAAATCTTCGACGGCTTGTATTCGGTCAAACTTAAAAGTCACCTCCTTGGCCTATTCGCCTAAAGCTTCCGTTCGCCCCCCCCCCCCCCCCCCTTCACGCTTACTAATGCGATGCCAACTTGTGTCCTGCTATTTAATTAGATTTTCTTACAAATATTTTGATATAAGTATGCGGTCAGCTCCTTTTTCCACAGAAACCTCATAGACACGGCGACATGGAACAATACGCAATATGAGATCTTACTATGAAAACCAAATAAGGGAGGAAAGAGAGAGAGAATAAACATCTTTATTATAAGAAAGCGATGGGGAGGAGTCCTTAGTTCAAGACACCTTGAGCTTTCCCAGCTTCCATGGCTCTCGACACGAGCATGAGCTGGTCATCGATGTTGGAGCTGGTCAGTGTTCTCTCCCAAAGCTTGTATGAAGACTGGAAGGGGTTCAGCACAACCACGACTCCTTTCTTAGAAGCTAAGTTATCGGTCATTGGCTTCATGTTTGATGCCTCTATTAGGGCTTTACGAATCGCTCATCGCCCAAATTGAAAATGCATTTCGAAAAGAAAGGTTATTTATTCATATACAGGACAGTAGTTTTCAATCATTATAATTTTTCAAAGGAGCCGACTGTTATATAGATACTGTCTTCACTGTGTGATCATGTCCTCGTCGGCAAAAATATTGCAGCTATCTTTAGTAATACCTTTAGAGCCAAATTTTTTATCGTTGGTTGGCAATAAGTGGGTGCACAAGTACACAGCGTGGCACTGTTAGCACGAACGAGCAATCGCCTGTTTTTCTCAGCTTTCTTTTTAGAGTAGAAAATTTGTCATGGAAGTTGCGGCCTCCACTAGCCCCGTCTCTCCGTTTAGGTGCCCGTCTGTGTCGACGACTCCCAGAAGAAGCACAGTACACCAGAAGGACGGATCTTACGTCGTTTACAGCGGAGCTGTTAAGGGCTAGTTTCCCCAGGATTGTGTCCGTCAGCAAACAAATGATGACACAGAACTCTGGACAGCTACCGCCATCTACGAGCGACGGCAGCAACCAGCCAACCGGTGGGAGCCTTTCGAGCCTTTCCACTTTAGCTTGCCGACTTGCGGCCGGTCATTACTTCATTCCCACCATAGTACAGCTTTGCTGCTCTTCCTTCTTTATCAAAGTGTAAAGGCTGAAAGTTTTTATTGGACTCCCCGCCAGCGACTTCCTGCACGCTGGCTTGCCACCGCTCTCGTAGATTGTGGCGCTCAGGGTTGGGCAGTATCGCGATACTGCGATACAAATGTATCGCGATATTCAGAAATACATTTCGTATCTGTATTTCTCTATCGCAATACATTTTACAGGGAAGCTGTTATGCACTAGGATCTGGAGAAAAATGCGTCCACGGATGTTAACAGAAAACTCCTCGTTGGTCGTGGCAAGTATGAATAAATAAAAATAAAAAAGGGGGAAACCAGCGTGCGTCAGCCTTCCTGGGCATTATTAGATAGAGAGGTCCTGATCTCTTGTTATCATCTCCAAGCATCGTCCTCGAGGTCATCCTAGAGGTCGTACTTGAGGTCGTTCTAGGCGTCGTCCTCAAGGTCGTCCTAAAGTCGTACTTGAGGTCGTCCTAGACGTTGTCCTCGATGTCATCATAGAAGTCGTCCTTGAGGTCGTCCGAGAGTTCATCCTCTAGGCGTCATCCTCGAGGTCGTCCTAAAAGTCGTCCTTGACGTTGTCCTTGCGGTAGTCCTGGACGTCGTCCTCTAGGCGTCGTTCTCGAGGTCGTCCTGGACGTCCTCCTAGTGGTCGTCCTAGAAGTCGTTCCTGAGGTCGTCCTAGACGTCGTCCTCTAGGTATCGTCCTAGACGACGTTAAAACAACAGCTTCGCTGGTCCTCCATCTAATCTTCACGTGAAGTGAAAGTGTTCTACAATTTTTTTATTAGTGTATTCCTGCATCAAAATACATTTGGAATGTTTGTTTGTATCGCTATTCGCGACTCCAGCAAAACGAACGGCACCTAGCGGGAAAACACTGAACTGGCCGGAACAGGTCCCTTCGCGATTTCTGCTTGTCTCCTCTGGCTTCCGTGTTTACATGTTATCGGTGGTTTGCGCGGCAGAACAGTTCTACCGGTGACTGTGTCGTTACCCTAGTATCGCCTTGTGACCCAGGTTGCTCTGCACGCGACCTATGGAACCGCGTGAGCCAGACATTCTGCGTTTATCAACGTTCATCAGCACCGTGGAAGGACAGCGGGCAGTCCTTTCCTCGTTTCCTCGAAGAAAGTCGAGCCTCTGGAAGTTCGCTTACCCCAACATATCGCCGCAGGTTCGAAACGTGGAAGATAAAGCGCGGGGGAACCAATTTTGAGTCTAATGCTTACTTGCTAGTGCCCCAGCGTTGTGCGTTGAGCTGGCACATGGCACGGCACGACCTGGATTCGACCGCCATATTTGCCCGATAGTGGCGTCCCCTATAGGTCGCTGGAGTCGCGAATACAATCAGGGATGAAATGTATTTCAATAACAGGCTGAAGTTGAGCTAATTTCGAAATGTATTTCGTTACATTTTTTTCAGAAATACCCCCCCCCCCCCCTCCCCAAGAAAAAAAAATAAATGCAAGTCCGAACCCCTTTGTTTATTTCTGAGGGCACCAGGGTCAAGGAGATGCTGGAGCATTGTTACTATGCTGACCAAGGTTTCTTCCAATTCTCCAAACTATTTTTCCATGTGTCCTCTTCTCTCTTCTGAGAAGTGTTGCAAAGTCGGGGACTCGAACCAGGTAGCGTGCCAGGAGTGGAGTCGGAGCATCTTCTGCCGCAGGTCTCTATGTAGGGATTTCATGAGTCATTGTTTGCTGGCAGTCAATGCCAGCTGCTAACCATCTCTCTTGCCTTAGCGTACACAGTACACCCAGCCTGCAAAATAAAGTAAGTCTGTTGCAGCACGAGCCTGGCGGTGGTTGACTTGAAATAGTAGGATGACTCACGCAGTGAAGTTCAACACATATCTGAATGCGTCTACGCCCGTCATATTGCACGGCTCAAGTGCATGTCATCAGTCGACGTGAACGTGACCCGCTGCTCTGGTGATCCGATACCCAGGAAGGAGGCCAGACGTGGCCTCGCTGTGCCGACTCAGACTTCGTACACCTGCGACTCGTCCCAAGCGCGCTGGAGAGCTCGCACCTGTGCCGGCAATATCAGGTCGCAATCCACGAGCTCTATGTTTAGATGATGCAAGGCAAAACGTAAGGACTTCCTTCATGCATCGGCGGGCAGGCAGGAAGCGCTGTCACAACAGCGATGCCACCGTGTCGGTTATTCAACCAAAACAGAAGGTGGACTTGTGTTCACGGGTGTACCAACCGGGGGTGCAAGGGGGCGCTTGCCCCCCCCCCCCCCCAGTTCTTAGAGTGGGGGGGGGGGGCAAGGCATGTGTTTTGCCCCCCCCCCCCCCTGAGACAGCCGCCACTGGGCAGGGCAAACACTGTCCGGCGGCACCCAAGGGATAGGGCACCGCCCCCCGGCCCTGGGGGGGGGGGGGGGGGGGAGGGTCTGGTTTGCCACCCCGCCCCCACCCACTCAAAAACAAGTTGGTATGCGACTGCTTGTGTTCCAGGGTGCTTGACACTTGAGGTAGTCCACTATTCTCTAAAATTTCAAATGCAACTGTCTGCACGATCTTCAACAAGGTCACCTACAACGAAAGTATGTGTTGTCCTTTCACACAGCAGCTTGGGTAAAGTTTCATGTTCAAGAATACACTTACAGATAAAAGAATACCAGTTCATTCCATCAGGACGTCATGTGATCACTGTTCCAGGGCGCCCTTATTGGACAGGAGCGTGATGATATTTTTATGGGATTTAGGGTGACATGAAATTTATTTAGAGGTCTTAGTCTTTTCGCATCACTCGTCAGACAGAAAGGATGTAAGGGAAGGAACCGCGGTCAACCCTTGATGGAGGTTTTTTTGAGCCCATTGAAGACTCCTCTTCGTCCGGAACCACTACATTCAAGGCGAAGTGTCAAGCCTGCAGGAAAGTAATTTCGGGATCAAATACTTCCACTTCAAACTTCAAGCTTCGTCTCAGTTTCCGTCTCAAAGAAATTCGAAAAATGTATTGAAGTATCAGAATTTCAGTAGTTGTATCTCAAGTAATCGGTGCCACCGGAACAATGATTGACACCATTCTTCCTCCCACGCAAGGCATCAATAATCGTTCCAGCGAATGAGAAGCTACTACAAAAGGGAAACTAAGGGTTGAACACTCTTCTCGGAAAGTGGCCACTTTTTGCATGAGCACATATTTTAATAGTCGCTTTTACGTAGGCAAATATAAGCGAGTAACTCGGGGTTCCTCAATTACATGAAAGAACAAAATTGTTTTCGTATATGGAAGCTCACCGTGGGACGGAAGTGGTTTGTGTACCTCAGTCCTATTTATTATCGAGCGGCAATACATCATATCTGCTAAATGTATTTAATAAATCATAGCGGCAAAATCAGGTGGGATGTCGTCATCTGCTTCCAGCCAGCATATAATTGAGACCTTCAAGTAACAGTGTGTTCAACTGCTAGATCAGGGCATGTGTTTATTGGCGCCATTAAATTGCAAACGTTTGCTGTTTGTCTATGGGGCTACGGGTTGTTTTTCAACGTAAATCAGTTCATAAACAGATGCTTGAATGTTTTATGCGAAGAATAAAATAACACTTTTCTATACACACCATTTTTGTTCCGATAGGATAGGCATTTTGTACACGCAGAAAACTGTATAATCCGCCATCTCTAACGCCGCCATTAAATTGCAAACGCTCTCCATGGTTTAATTTGAACGCACTCTTACTTGAGGCTCTCTGGCATCTAAGGACGTCGGTGGTGCCATCCAGTGGTATGTTATGCACGCAAGGCTATCGTTCGCCCGGTAGGCCTACCTCACTGATCTCTATTATAGAGGGCTGGAAGGCGCTTAGCCTCGCTCCGAGTCGGGCACGAGTGAAGCCATCGGAAGTTCGATGCTTGTCCCGGAAGTCGAGTGTTTGCTGGGTTTTATAGTACATTTCGTGAATGTTTTGGTTCACGCTTTCTTGCATTTTTACGAAGGTTTTAATAATCCCTTTTAGTAATCAATCTTGAGAATGAGGCATTTGAACTTGGGGCATGTACACTTAATTCACTAGAATTTCGAAATTCTCACACATCAAATGGCTTCCAAGAAGACTTCTCGGTCCTGCATGAACTGTTATTGCGCAACAAGCAGGCTCTCTTGATATAACAAAAGCAAATCAAGCGCCTTGGACACTGTTTGGACCACCGCTCGTAAGAGTGGGAAAGCCTGTCAAGCGCTCACTTCCGAGACAAGCCGCTTACTTCCGGTGGCTCCATAACTGTTTGCTCAATGCGCCATCCAGCCCTCTAGAGGAGATTAGTGGCCTACCTCGAAACAAACTGCCATAGACAAGAACTTTGTTTTACACATAAACGCACTGATCTCTATGACAATTGTTGGATCGCGCATCCCGGCTCCGCGAGTGCGGCCACCAGACAGACATCTTGCATGTCGAAAAATCACGTTTTTGAACCGTTGCGGAGGCTGGCCGCAGCGTGCTGAAGGCACGTTTTCTACTCGTTCGTCGTCATTCGTCAAAAACGTTTTTTTAAAACCCTATGTAAGCCGAATACTTGCTGATGAGAACACGTGTAAATTTTTACGGAAGCGCAGTGCCGCAAGAAAAAGGCACAACTCGTCGAAAGCAAGTTTCGCCGGTCTTGCGGCATGATCAAAGCTTCCTTGGCATAGCGAAGCGCTGAGTCTCTGTGCCTTCGCACGCTTGGATAACGATCAAGGATCGGTGCTGCGGCAAAGTTTTGAAGGTGTGTCGCGCATAGATGTCTTTGCATCATATATCGGCCAAAGAGTTCTGGATCGTCCATAGGTTCAGGCGAGTTGCTATCAATAAAGGGGGGGAAGGAATCTGTACAATTCTATCTTTCTATTCAAATCTACTCTAATAGATCACATAGCAGCACAAATAGAGCAACGCTGCGGAGCAAGAAGGGTTTTCGGAGGCAAAAGTACAAGACGGTGAGAATGAACATCTTTGAAGCGCGGTCCATATGGTAGTGCGCAGTCTGTTGACCAATCACACTTAGGCGGGCCGTGCTCTAACGTCAAGTGAAATTCAGTAGGTTGATAATGAGCCACCGCTGATCAGTGAGGAGGAGCTGTTGTGCGCGGTATTCTCTGAACCGACTAACAACGAAAAAAAGACGTACCTTCCCCCTCTCTTCCGTCGCCACTTAGTTACAAATACAGTTGTCAGAGTAAAGTAAAACGCTGCTCCAGAGGCACATACGGCTACAGGCACATTGCACTCACAAAACACATCCACACGGTGTCGATTCTTGACCGGCATCCAAGCGTGCGAAGGCAGAGACGCAGCGCTTCGGCGTGCCAAGGAAGCTTTCAACACGCCGCGAGACCGGCGAAACTTGCTTTCGACGAGTTGTGCCTTTTTCCTGCGGCACTGCGCTCCCGTAAAAATTGTCACGTGTTCTCAACGGCAAGTCTCACGTCTTACATAGGGTTTTAAAGAACTTCTTCGGCGAATGACGACGAACGAGTAGAAACCGTGTCTTCAGCACGCTGCCGCCAGCCTTCGCAACGCTCCAAAAGCGCGCTTTCTCTACATGCAAGATTGCCATCCGGTGGCCGCACTCGGACTGCAGCGATCAAGCGGGGATACGCGATCCAGCAATTGTCCCAAACATCAGTGTATAAACTAGAGAAAACACGACATGCTCTCTTAAATTCAGTAAGCGAGAGCGCTCATTATAATTATTCAACGAGCGCGGTTCAATGTTTCATGTTAAAATCTGCTTTCTCCGGTTCTTACCGCGCCCGAAAGCGAAAGGGTGACGGCGCCCGATAGCAAAAAAGGTACGAACAGAAAGAGTTCGGGAGAGCCCACTCAGCCCAGAGCAAACCGAACACCCATGGCGATGAGCCCTGTGCCTGCACACGTTCATCGAGTCGAGTCTGATGCGTGGATAGGTTTACCTCGTGCAACTCCCCGCAGGGGGCACCTGTGAAAGCAGGTGTTTGGAGAGTGGCGTCTCCACGGACCCCGAGCTCCGCAGGGGGCGCCTGCACCTTAGGTGCTAGGTGCTTGGTGAGTAGCGTCACCACGGACCCCAGCCACATTGGCGACACCACAGACCCTGAGTAAAAAGTGGCTAAGACCCACCCACGTCTGGCTGTGCGTGGCGAGCCCGTGTCCGGGGAAAAGGGCATCCTGGTGGTTGAGCCGAACCCGGGGTAGGTTTGGACCCTTCGGGGCCCCCCGGGTGAGGCAACACACCACTTTGGCCCCCGCTTCTCGTAGACGGGTGTCCTGGCTTGGCCCGACCAGGATGATGCAGTCAGTCGCCATTTCTTCTACTATCCCCTCTCTTCTTTCTCTTTCCTTTTCTCTCGCCTTTTTCCCATTTCAACTTCTTTGGCGGCAAGGGCTAACCTTGGGTGGCAACAGACCCCTGTCTAGCACCACACTGGGTTATAGTGCCTGGGCAGCGCTGATAGTGTAATGTCGTCAGCCAAGCCATTCTTGCTATGGCGCATTACCTATCCCCGTGTTGGGCTCCGTGGTGGGTGGCGCACCCGGGGCACCGAATTTCCTTCCCATTTCTATGGGTTCCAAGCTAAACAAAAACTCTGATCGGGCTCTGAAAAGGGCCCGCACCGAAGGCAAACTTATGAAGAACCATACCACGGCGCCGGAAACTTTTCCAAAATTTTCAGTCATGCACTCGGACAACGAGGACAAACCGCTCGCAAAACTGTCCCCTTTCCTAGTAGCGAAGACGTTGGAGATGGTAGTTGGAAAAAATTTCAAAGCAAAGAAGCTTTTCTCTGGTGACCTTCTTGTTGAAGTCCATACCGCAGAGCAGAGTACTGCACTACTTGCCCTCAACGAAATCCAAGACTATGCCGTTTCTGTGACCATTCACCGCTCTCTCAACAGCACGCAGGGCGTCATCTCCGAGGATGACCTACTTGGAAGCCCGAACGAAGAGATCCTTGAAGGTCTTAAAGATCAGGGTGTCATCGCTGTACGACGCATCACTCTTCGTCGTGATGGCCAGGAAAGGGATACTAAACATATAGTTTTGACGTTCAACTCAACAAGTCTCCCCACCGCAGTCAAGGCCGGCTACCTTAACTGCAAAGTGAGGCCCTACATCCCCAATCCAAGACGTTGCTTCCGCTGCCAACGTTTTGGCCATGGGTCAACCACGTGCAGAGGAAAAACGACATGTGCCAAATGTGCAAGCAACGATCACCCCACAGACAACTGTTCTAGTGACTCACACACTTGCGTGAATTGCCGAGGACCTCACCCGGCATACTCTCGTTCGTGCCCTAAATTCAAACAGGAAAAGGAAATAATAACTCTAAAGACAAAGGAAAACTTAACTTACCAAGAAGCACGTAAGCGTCTCTCCTTCCTGCAAGGAGGCACGTATGCTGGGGCGGCAGCCAGGGGGGCGGCTCCGCCAAAGACCTCTGTGGGTACACAATACTCTGCTCAGGATATTGTGGCCCCATTTCGCCCCCCTTTCCTTACAAGACCAAGGGTGGATAACACACCCTTACAGACTCCCATGACGCAAACAACCGACACGTCGGTGCGTCTTGGTGGTCTTTCGCAACCCCGACAGCGTGCAGAGGAGGCACCTCGGGGCTCTCCATCCTCCTCTTCTCATCACTCTGGGAGCGCTGCCAGAACATCAGCCACTCCCAATGACAAGGTTCAGGAGAAGGTGAAATCTAACAAGCCACCGTCAATTGGACGCTCCCAAAAGGTTGTGTTCAACCTCCCCGTACAACATGAAAAACAACCTAGTGCACCGCAATCAAATGCTCTGGATGCGCCCGAGTGTAATCGTGGTGCATCCTGCTCGCATCATGAACCCCCTGGTGTACAAGGAGGGATGGCTGAATCCTGCACTGATCCTGCAGATCAGGCTACCCCTATGGAAGTTGACAAGCAACCAAAAAAGAAACAGAGCCCCCGCATAACAGGACCACCCTAGCATAATGCCAGTGAATATTGTGCAGTGGAACTGTAGAGGAGCACGCTCAAACATTGAAGATTTAAAGGATCTGATGCAGACCCTAGACCCAGAGGTGACCTGTCTTCAGGAAACCTTCCTTTCTGAGTCGGCCTCGTTCAGATTTGGCAGATGCGCAGTATATCGCAAAGACCGTCCTCCGGATGTAAGAGGTGGAGGAGTGGCTCTCATTGTGCAGCCATCGTGTCCTTCAGAGCAGATTCCTTTAACCTCAAACTTGGAAGCAGTTGCTGCACGTATTTACATCGGTATCATGGTAACTGTATGCTCTCTTTATCTTCCACCTAATGAACAGATCACGCTGACGGACCTAGAACAGCTAGTAAGTGAACTCCCAAGCCCTTACCTGCTTCTTGGAGACTTCAATGCTCACAATAGACTATGGGGAAGTCAATCAGATGACTCTAGAGGCAAAGTGGTAGAAAATTTTTTGCTAAAAAATTCAGTGAATCTTTTAAATGACAAGTCTCCTACGCATATTACCCTAAGCTTGCCTGTGAAATATTCTGCCATAGACTTATCTTTTTGTTCAGCTTCTCTTTTTACGAAATTGTCCTGGCGGGTTCACCAAAACCCATATAACAGTGATCACTTTCCCATTGTCATCCAACACTCGTGTGCGACTCCTTGTGTTCCGAAAAGAGTGCCCCGTTGGGTCATTGAGAAGGCAGACTGGACGAAATTCAGTGAACAGGCCCAGATTCCTGAGGATGGCTTCACCGCACTTCATATCGATGAGGCCACGTCCGCTTTGACAACTGTCATAATTGACGCAGCAATAGTTTCAATTCCAAAAACCCTGGTGGTCTCCAGAATGTACAGAAGCCAAGAAAAATAAAAATAAGTATTGGGGGAAGTTCAAGAGGTATCCCACTTCTGAGTGGCTGATCGCCCTTAAAAGAAGCAAAGCTGAGCTCCGCCGCATAATCAGAAGACAGAAGAAGAACTCCTGGTGCAAGTACACCTCGGACGTTACCCAGGACACATCAATAAAAGAAATCTGGAACAAAGTCCGGAAGATGGAGGGCTTATATAATGATACCCGACTCTCTATTCTCAAAGATGGAACCATTCAAGTGTGTTCTCCCAAAGACCAGGCAAATTTTTTGGCACATACTTTCTCAGTAGTATCCAGCAAGTCTTCATATCAAAAACCTTTTCTAGCTTACTGCACGCAAGTAGAAAGAAAATCACTGCCAATAAAACTCAGTAGCGAGGAACCTTACAACAAACCTTTATCGTTTCGAGAGCTAGAGTTATCGACCCTGCATTGTCGGAATTCTGCAGTTGGCTTAGACAACATACACTATAAAATGATTGCTAACTTATCCCATGATTCCAAACTTGCTCTTCTGAAGTTCTACAACAGAATTTGGGAAACGGGGGTGTTCCCAACATCCTGGAGGAAAGCAATCGTTATAGCCATTCCAAAGCCAGGCAAAGATCATACAAATCCTCAGAACTACAGACCAATAGCTCTCACCAGCTGCCTCTGCAAGGTGCTAGAACGCATGATAAATTCAAGGCTTGTTTTTTGCCTAGAGGCAAAAAACTTACTATCACGAGCTCAGTGTGGTTTCCGCAAAAACCGCTCCACCCTTGATCATCTTGTGTCTCTGGAGATGGAGGTTCGCTCGGCCTTTGTGAGGCGTGAACATCTGGTGGCAGTTTTCTTTGATCTTGCTAAGGCATATGATACAACATGGAGGCATGGTATTCTTAGTAACCTGGTGTCAATGGGTTTTAATGGTAACATGATGATGTTCATTAAGAACTTCTTAACAGATCGCACTTTTCAGGTGCGCCGGGGAGCTGTTCTTTCTGACGAGTTTATGCAGGAAACGGGCGTTCCCCAGGGGTGCATTTTAAGCGTTACATTATTCTTGGTTCAGATAAATTCACTCTCTCGTGAAATTTCCCGCCCCATCGAGCACTCTTTATATGCCGATGACCTTAAACTTTCTATCAGGACTTCATCTGTGCGAGTTGCCGAGCGACAACTCCAGCTTTGCATAAACAAACTAGGCAAGTGGTGTTTTCGCAATGGATTTCATTTCTCGGCAGAAAAAAGTGCCATAGTACATTTTACGCCGAAACGTGGACTGTACCCCAATCCCGAACTGTCACTAAATGGTACACAACTCACTTGTAAAAACTCTCAAAAATTTCTGGGAGTCATTTTTGACTGGAAACTAACGTTTGGAGAGCATATTGCATGTCTTCGCAAAAACTGCCTAAAAAAACTAAATATTCTTAAGGTGCTTGCGCACACATCTTGGGGAGGACACGTGGAGTCTCTTTTGCATATTTACCGGGCTACAGTGCGTTCGAAACTGGATTATGGTAGCTTTGTTTACGGATCGGCTAGACAAAGCACAATTCGACAGCTTGATCCTGTTCATCACCAGGCAATTCGTTTGTGCACAGGAGCTTTTCGGACATCACCAGTGGAGAGCCTATACATAACAGCCCATGAACAGCCCCTACATCTTAGGAGAGAATTGCTAGGTCTATTCTATGCAGGTAGAATTTCAATGTACAAGGACAATCCAGCCTACACTCATGTCCTAGCCCCATCTTTCACTGAGCTGTTTGCTCGACGCCCATCAGTGGCCCAACCATTTGGAATTCGTGTGCAGCAAGTTTTGTCAGACACTAGGGTTTCTATAAGCGAGGTTGCATCTTTCCGTCCACCACTCCCCCCTTGGTATGACCCAAGCATTTCTTGTGATCTGCGGTTAACTGAATTCCAAAAGCCATATACTGCACCTCTTAGTGTACCAACAGTGTTTCTTAGAAATCCTTAAAGAGTTCAAGGACTACCGGGTATTTTACACTGATGGTTCCAAAACGGGTAATGCTGTTGGAGCAGCCTTTGTTTCTGGGACCACTAGAAATGCTTTCCAGTTGTCTCCAATAGCATCTGTCTTCACATCTGAATTGTATGCGATTGTTGCCTCGCTTAAGCACATCAGAAAGTTCCGGATCAAGAAATCTCTCATATGCTCCGACTCTTTAAGTGCACTAATGTCTATCTGTGCTATAGGGCCTAAGAAACACCCGTTTATTGCAGATATTCATACGCTGCTACGAGAAATCCAGTCAGTAGGTGGACATGTTCAGTTCCTCTGGGTTCCAGGGCATAGTGGCATCACTGGAAATGAGCTTGCCGACAAAACTGCCCGAGAGGGTCCGTTCGAAGACAGAACACGCATGCCTTTGCCCTTAAGTGACATTCGCCGTGAGATGTCCAAGAGTGTTGCGACAAAATGGTTGCGGCAATGGAAGAAATGTGAAGGTAACAAGCTTCATACTCTTCACCCTACTACAGATAAATTTCAGGACCATCGTCACCTCTCGCGTCATGACAGTGTATTGCTAACACGACTGCGCATTGGTCATACACGCTTAACACACTCACATCTCTTAATGGGCAATGAATCTCCTACCTGCGAAACATGTGATTCAGACCTTACAGTAATGCATCTCTTTGTTTGCAGGAAGCTCGAACCTTTCCTTAAGCCACTTTTAGCACCACTAAGAAGATTTAACATTCCATTTCATCCGTGTTTGGTTTTAGGTCCTGAACCTCAAATTCCGCTCAAAGACTTATTCACGTTCCTTCAAAAAAGTGGCCTCAAATCACTTCTCTAATATACATAAATTTTTGGAGCCCTTTACACTCTATAGGCCTCATTACCCATTTATGCATAAGCTAAACACAGCACATTAGTTTCACCTATATGCACTAACATACTACGTATTAATTAGCTAAACAGGACCTTGGCGCTATTTGGCCCTCGTGTTGCCCTTGCGCCATAAAACATCAAATCATCATCATCATCACAAGCAGTTCATTCATCTGGAGGCGTAGCAGTTGTAGTGCAACGCTCAACCCCATGTAGCGAGGTGACTCTTCAGACTTCGCTGGAGGCTGTGGCAGCCCGCATTTTGTTAGATCGTATAGTTACAGTTTGTTCTTTATATATACCACCCAGTTATCAGCTAAAGATTGAAGAGCTTGAAGACCTTGTTAGTCAGCTTCCACCACCTTTTTTACTTTTGGGAGATTTTAATGCACACAATCCTCTGTGGGGGAGTAGCAGACGAAATCCCAGAGGGGCTCTCATTGAGCGCTTTCTTCTTTCCTCGGGATTGTGCCTACTTAACACAAATGAAGCTACATATTTTAGTTCTACCACTCATACTTTTACTTCTATAGACTTATCCATTTGTCACCCTTTAATATTTCCATTGCTTTCATGGAAGGTCATCCCAAACCCATTTGGAAGTGACCACTTTCCACTAATTTTAGAGTTGAATCATTCTCACGTCACTCTTTCATCGCGTTCACCTCGGTGGAAGTTCGAAAAAGCTGACTGGGCACGTTTTAAGCAATCATCTCTTTTAGCTGTTTCATCTCTACATCAACTCTCTATAGACGAAGTAACAAATCATCTTACAAAGCACATCCTGGAAGCTGCAATGATTGCCATACCGATGACATCCACCCATCTTCCTAAAAGGCCAAAGCCGTGGTGGAATGAAGACTGCCGAGAGGCTAAAAAGAAACAAAACAAAGCATGGGGAATTGTTAGGCGGTATCCCACACCGAGCAACCTTATTAATTTCAACAGAATGAGGGCACAGGCAAGGTACATCCGAAGGCACGCTAAGCGGCAAAGCTTTAGAGGATATGCTTCCTCTATTAATAGCAGTGCATCCCTGAAAGAAATTTGGGACCGAGTGCATAAAATCGATGGTTCTTACCGGGCATTTTCTGTCCCACTTTTAAGTCGAAATGGAATATGCCCCGAGAGTCTGAAAGAGCAGGCAGATATCCTAGGGGAACACTTCGAATTTGTATCGAGTTCCGAGCATTATACTCAAAATTTCCAGCGATACAAATTGCAGGCTGAAAAAAAGATTGTGACCACATTCGGGGCTACGAGAGAACCATATAATGCTCCATTCACACTACACGAACTTCAGTCGGCTCTTCCATCCAAGCAGTCTGCACCTGGACCAGATGGGATTCATTATAAAATGCTTGAGCATCTTCATCCGTCCACCCTGGAACTTATTCTGTACCTTTTTAATAGAGTTTGGCTCGAGGGTCACTTTCCATCCTCTTGGAAGGTTGCTATCATTGTACCAGAGCTAAAGCCAGGCAAGGATCCCTCATGTTCATCTAGCTTTAGACCCATAGCTTTAACTAGCTGTATTTCAAAGACTATGGAGCGAATGATTAATAAGAGACTTATGTTTTACTTGGAGAGAAACAACCTACTTGATAAGTACCAGTGTGGTTTCCGTTCAGCTCGGTCCACAGTTGATCATCTAGTTCGTTTTGAGACTGCTGTGCGGGAGGCATTTGTGAACAGGCAACAATGCCTTTCTGTTTTCTTTGATTTAGAAAAGGCTTATGACACGGTTTGCGGTTTGGCATAGTGCAAGACTTGTTGAGTTTCGGTGTTTGAGGTCGTATGTTAGCTGCCATTCAAAGTTACTTGGAGCACCGTACTTTTCGTGTGAAGCTGGGGACAACACTTTCAAGAGAGTTCATACAGGAAAATGGAGTCCCTCAGGGAGGCGTGCTCAGTGTCACTCTTTTCATCATTAAGTTAAATTCAATTACTCGTGTAATACCGCCTTCAGTACAATATTCTATATATGTTGACGACTTGCAGATCTCCGTCTCGTCCTGTAACTTGTCGATTTGTGAACGTCGAGTTCAACTTACGGTCAATAACTTGATCAAATGGGCTGATACAAATGGTTTTAGATTTTCGCCTGAAAAAACGGCTTGTGTTCGCTTTTCTCGTCGGCGTGGAATTTGCCATGATCCAGTTTTGAGTATGTATGGTACTTATGTATGGTACTCCAATTTCCATAAAAAGTGAACACAAGTTTCTGGGTCTCATATTTGATTCAAAACTCACTTTCATTCCACATATTAAGAGTCTTAAACTGAAATGTCTGAAATCTCTCAACATTCTTAAGGTTTTATCTCATGTGACATGGGGCTCGGACCGACTGTGTTTATTACGCATATATCGCTCTGTCGTCCGTTCCCGGCTTGACTATGGTTGCATAGTGTATGGTTCAGCCCGGGCATCGGCTTTGAAGATGTTGGACCCCATTCACCATCAGGGGTTGCGTTTAGCTACTGGTGCGTTCCGAACCTCCCCAGTACCTAGTCTGTACGTAGAAGCTAATGAACCATCCTTGGAGTATAGAAGGTTCGCACTGGGTTATATGTACTCCATTAGGGTCCGCTCGGTTCCCGAGCATCCTGCTCGAGATAACATAGAAAACATTCGGTTCCAGAGAACATTTCAAAACAAACCCTCCATAGTTCCTCCTTTTTCAATTAGGAATTGCAGTGCAGCAGAGGTTGTTGGGATGAATGCAAAGGCCCCAGTAGTCCAATACCCTCCACATATTGCCCCATGGGACTACAACAACATCCACTGCGACTTCACACTTACGAAACATACTAAAAAAGATGTTCCAAAGGAAGTCATGAAGCAGGAATCTTTGGAACTTCAATGTAAATATCAAGAGTATACAAGTTTCTATACGGACGGGACAAAAGACGACTCCACTGTGGGATGCGCTATGATCGGACCATCCGTTAAGCGAGTTAGGAGAATAAACTCAAATGCCACCATACTCACGGCAGAGCTCTATGGTCTGCTATTGGCGGTCGATTACATAACCAAGAAAAGGTTTCCTCGCTCGGTAGTATTCACTGACTCTTTGAGTTCCTTAAAAGCAGTCCTATCGCTGGAACGGGTGAGAAACCCGCTTGTTTCTGAATTGCAGAGTAAGATTATTTTAGCTGCAAACAGCAACATTCGCATAACTTTATGCTGGGTGCCTAGCCATGTTGGCATCCCGGGAAATGAAGCGGCTGATTCTGCAGCAAGGTCTGCTAACGAGAAACAAGTAGACCTGCGTAAAATACCTTATAAAGACTATCACACGTCTTTAAAACGGTGCATTCGATTAAAGTGGCAACTTCAGTGGAATACTGAAATGCACAACAAATTACATGCAGTAAAACCTTACATAAGTGAATGGGAGAGTGCCCGGCATCGGGAGCGCTTCTATGAAGTGGTCTTGTGCCGGTTACGAATTGGCCATACACGTCTCACACATGGGTACCTTTTGAGTGGGGAGGATGCTCCAGTGTGTGAACACTGTAACATAACTTTAAGTGTCTTACACATCCTCATTGAATGTCACACTTATGATCAATACCGTCAGAAACACTTCTCACAACTATATAGAGAACATGTCCCACTGCACCTAGCCCTGCTTCTAGGTGATGAACCACTTATTTCACATGACTGCTTATTTAAGTTCCTCACAGATATCGGCATTATACACCGACTGTGATTTTATTTTCCACCCCAGACTCATGACCATACCTTTTACACTTATACAAATGCATGTTCATAGTTTTATTACATCACCAGCTACTATAGCTCTTTCTTCTCTCTAACCCTCTACTGCAATAGTTTTGACTCTTGGCGCATTATAGCCTTAGATGCTGATGTGCCATAAACCCCCAATCAATCAATCCTTCACAATCTGGAGAGCAATGGGGCACTTAGTTCGAGAGGCTTTCTTAAAGAGGGCTCTCGTTCTCCTTGCCGCCTTCATGAGATCAGGGGTGATCCATGGGGAGTACTTTCGTCGGGTAGAACGGGTGCTGGACGGTACGCATTCTTTCTGAATTGCATCAGCCAGGTCGAACCAAAAGTCGAAATTGCCGAGCGGGTCCTCCCCAGTCGTTGTCATGCACCATGGTGCAAGGTGCGCTAGGCGTGCAGGTGGTCATGTTCAGTTTTATCGAACTTCCACAGTGTGCGGGCACGATGTCCCCAGCGAAGCAGCGCTGCAGCGTACGTAACTTTAACCGCGAGGTGGTCGCTGCTGGGCAGTCCTTCGGAGGTCTCGCATGATATGATCCGGGTTCCGTTAGCCACAAAGAGAAGGTCCAAGAAGCTGCAAGCGCCATCACAAGTTCTGCATCTTGGCTCAAAACAGGCCTGCGTAAGGCCGACTGACGTTGTGATGTATGATGATCATTAAAGGGCTGTCCACGCAGAACACGACTCCATTCAACTTTGAGAGGACACGATTGTGCTCCCCAAAAAATGCATGCAAAACAGTTTGCTTTTTTTTTTTTTTGGTACTCCATAGACGACGACATGACCCTTCTTTGTCTCTGGTCGACGGTGGTTTGGGCCTTACGACCAGACACTCTCTTGATCACAGTGTAGAGAAGCCACGTTCCAATCAACACTGCTGGATCTGGATCATTGTTTGGTACGGCATTATTATCTGTACTTGTTGCAGTCAGCAAATGAACCAGGCACAGTCACCGCTCTCCTCGAAGCGTGGCGGCTGCTCGGTGGAACTTTTCTTCTTGGGCATCGAGGCTTTATAGCCGATTCACACGACGGAATGAATCGCGATTTTCGTCCGCGGACCGTGTATCACGCGACCGTCACATCACCGATTCCTGCGGTCCGCGGACGAGAATTTTTGGCGGGAGATTGACTTGAAAGTGTCTGGCAACGGTACAATGCTTTCTTGTTTTTTGTTTTGGGACGGCTAAAACAAAAATGGCAGATTGTTGTATTCTGTGCGTTCGCTGCTGGGTCATTCCATGTCAAAAATCCCAGACGTTGCGCTCGACCACCTTAGATTTGTAAAAAACAAAAAAATGCATGGCCTTTTGCCGCAATGTTTGTAGCTATCCCCTTCGGTTCTAAAATTGTTTATAGATTATATACCTACAGGGCAGGCGGTAAAAAGCTTTTTTTTTTAAGTCCCGAGAGTAATTAGATATTTTTTAATAAAATAACAAAAATGTTAAAAATTTCAAGAAAATCGTTTTTTTTTAATATTTAATTTAAAAAAAAAACTGAACAAGCTCACCTACATTGTAAGTCGAAAGGCGTGCAAATTTAAGATAAAAATTATTGTTGGATGTTTCATAGAAACGCAGATTTTTTGCCAATTATTGAGTGATGCCTAGTTTCACGCTATTTTTAAAAATTAAAACCACGCTCATGTGATCAAAAACTTTTTTCGTCAAGACTATTTCAGGACATGGTGGGACGTTTGGGACGTTTGACATGGACCGTGTCCGTCAAAAGGCTGGAAAGCTCTGTATCCGATAAAATTGCGCTGAGCTTTGCTTCGATAAGTTTTTTGCTGATAGGTTTTTAGCGTTGAGCTTTCTTCATTACGGTCATGGACGCCAGAACTACTATTTAAAATTATGCGAGGGACGTCTAAATACCTACCAAATAGATCGGAGCCCAAATGCCTGTCAAGAATAGACCAAATATAGCAAAAAGTAAACGACTTATGGTATATTCGAGAGGCGCACCGCAGCACCGTGAAGAAATCTTAGGCTCGCTCCTCCACCCAACTGCAGACATTCCCGTTACCTATATGCCCTACCCCACTCCCCTGCCCCCTTTTCTCTCCAATGTCAGTAAACAATTGTTTAGAAAGAGTCGTACCCCTTTTCCTTTTATTTTTTTATTAAAGGCATATTTAATCAATCGGAAATCACCAATGCTCCGATCCGATGAGTCGCACAATTTGTCCTGTCTGTGGAGCCGCTGGTACATCCCAAATATTGCGGTGTTCGCTCAACTCGGGTGCGCTCTCGTGTCGCGCGCTCAATTGGTCGTGCACTCTCGTGACGTGCGCTCTAGTGTCAAGCGCGCTACTGCCGCACCACCCTCGTGTCGCGCGCTCTAACATCGGCGCTCTACCGTGTGTGTGTGTGTGTGTGGGGGGGGGGGGGGGGGGCACTCTGTATTTGTATAACATTTTTAGGTCCTTTCTACGCGTCTTCAGCGCACAGCAGAAACACGCGAACGGATAGCAGACTACAAAATAGGACAAACATTCGTCTGCTTTATAATGTGTTTGTTTATTTATCAAAGACTGAAACTGCATCGCCGTTTATATATTTCCTTAAACTCATTATTTATCGCGGTTATCATGCTCGTCGACAGACTCTCCTATTGCTTTCTGGGCGTTTTTGCGTTCTCCACACCACCCGGGAGCGAGTTTGCAAACCAGTATGCAGGCGAAGAGCAGTAAATGCAAAACTGCCGTTTTAGTTGTATTTGTTTTTTCACGAGCTTTAATTTGAGCGCTAAAACATATACATAATTGTTTCTCGCGCTGCAGAACCCAGGGATCCTGGGTTCAATCCCCACCCCTGCCCGTTTCGATCTGGATGAGCATCGTACCGGCGTGCGGTCGTGTATCATTACTGCGTGATGCACGTTAAAGACCCCAGGCTAGTGGTTGTGCACTGGCTAAATTGCTCATCTACAGCTGGGAGACTCGTCGCCCTTGGAGGCAGACGAAGTTCTAGGCTGTATAAACATACACACACAACCCAATTTTTTTTTTACATAATTTTTTTTGGAAACCGACGTTCGCGTGCCCAGTTTCAGGTGCATATACGTTTTTAATTCGAATTTAGTGAGGCGTGCCAAATGTGCTGGTCCTTACGACCGCACCGCCCCACCCTGTACTTTCGACAATTTCGAACGTGGTTGAAACTTCGAATCCAGTTAGAAATCAGAACTTGTTCTACGTTATGTAAGCCATCATAACCTATACATCTTGATGGGCTCGTACCTCGCGCCGCTCGTTGGCAGCATCCGGCAGCGGCGGACGCAGGTCGAAGATCTAGCTCGAGATCGGCGGCGAAAAGCCCGTGGCCCAAGCCCACCCCGAGCGCCCGACTTGCATGCGCAGCTGCGAGCATGCAGCTCGTTTGTTCCGGAAAAATTCTGCGCCATCTATAAGGAAAAGGCTACAAATCAATAGCGGTTGAATCCCCCTTAACTAGCTGTCTTTCCAATACATTAGAAAGGATGATTAACAAAAGGCTCGTGTACTTTCTAGAGCGAATCGACCTTTTTGATAGGTACCAATGTGGCTTTCGTTCAGCACGATCCACTGTCGATCATCTCGTCCGCTTTGAGACTTTTGTACGTACGTGATGCTTTTGTCAACAGGCAACAGCGTCTTTCCATATATATTTTTTTTTTTAATTTGAAAAGTTAAAAGAAAAAGAGGAAACTCTGGCGCTACGGCATACTGAAAGATAAATTCGATCTTGGTGTCCGTGGTCTGTGGCCAAATGTTGAGTGCTATACAGAGTTATCTGGAGCACCGTACTTTCCGCGTGAGGCTGGGGACAACTCTCTCTACTAAGTTTTTACAGGAAAATGGAGTCCCTCGGGGGTGTACTCAGTGGCACTCTTTTTATCGTTCAATCGAATTCGATTGGCCGTGCAATTCCTTCTTCATTGCAATATTCTTTATATGTCGACATACATATCTCCATTTCATCCTGTAATTCCTCAATTTGTGAACGTCGGGTGCAACCCGCGCTTAATAACTTGGTCAAATAAGCCGATCCAAATGGTTTTAAAATTTCCCCCGAAAAGCAGTGTGTGTCCGTTTTGTCGTCGTCATGGAATTTTCCAGTATCCGTCTCTGAGTATGCATAACATTCCTGTTGTCGTAAAAAAATTAACACACGTTTTTCAGCCTTGTGTTTGATTACAAGTTGACTTTTATTTCGCACATTAAGAGCTTAAAACTCGAGCGTCTTAAATCTCTAAACATCCTTAAGGTTTTGTCACATGTATCATGGGGCTCTGACCGACTGTGACAGCTGCGCATATCGTTCTGTCATTCGCTCTCAGCTTGATTATGGTAGTATGGTTCATAACTCCGCCCGGACGTCAGTTCACAAGAAGTTAGAGATCCCATTCATTATCAGGGGACTGAGCTTTGCTACTGGTGCGTTTCGCCCCTCCCCGGTGCTTGGCCTTTATGCAGAAGCGAGCAAACTGTCACTACGTAGATGAGATTTTCCCTAGGTTTTATGTACTCCGTCAGAGTCCGTGCTTTGTCACCGAACACCCCTTTCGAGATAGCGCACATTTCAAAACAAACCTTCCATAGTCCCCCCTTTTCCTATTAGGAATTGTAGTGCAGCACAATCTGTTGGGATGGATGCGAAGCCTCTACTAGTCCAGTGCCCATCATAGAGCTCCATGGAGCCACTTCCACAAATATTGCAACTTTACGCTCACCAAGTTTAATAAAAAGGATGTTCCACAGGAAGTCATAAAGCAAATTTTTTTTTAGCTTCAAACCCGATATCAAGAGTATGCCAGTTTTTATACAGATGGGACAAAAATAGATCTTGTAGTAGGCTCTGCTAAGGTGGGACCATCGGTGAATCAAGTAAAAATAATTAATTCAACAGCCACTGTACTAACAGCAGATCTCGATGGTTTTCTGCTGGCTGTTGAGTACATCACTAAAAAATAAAATTCGTTAAAGACACTTAAGACTACTTATGTGTAAGAATACGAAACCATTCGTACACGCAGCGCATTCCTACAAGCGGCGCGCCACGTCTTCCTTTTCCACACGGCGCTCCGGCGGTGACATCAGGCTCCCCCCCCCCCCCCCCCCCTTACACCCTTTTGTCCCATATAATGCACCCCAAAACTTTCGTTCGACGTACAGCGCACTATAGTCGAATTCAGACGGCGCCAAATTTTACGAGGAGCTTGATAACGGTGCAATATAACTTATTAAATAGCTAAAGTACGAATCAAAGATCACAGAAAGAAAACACTGGGGTTTTTTAGTAGGATCAAGAAAACCCCGATATTTTTTTTTTGTAGTCGGTAACACGTACGTTGACTATTTTAATAAGTTGTACCACACGACTATCAATCCTCTAGTGCAGTGGTTCTCAGCCATGGATGTGTCGGGGACCCCTTGCGGACCGCTGGCAGTGATGGGGGACCCCTTCCAGCGGGGGGGGGGGGGGGGGGGGGGGGGGTACGTAAGTAAGTTAACACGTCTGGAGCATGAAACAGGTGCCGTTTATTGCTGTCGTAGTTCCGGAAGCAGGTTGCAAATTAGTCACGGCGGGACTGAACTACAAAAAACGTGCAAAATAAAAAAAAAAAAAAAAAAAAAAATTGTTGAGGGTCTCGCGGACCCCCATTTGAGAACCACTGCTCTAGTGAAAGTACCGTCAGATCGACGTCAGTGCGCTGTACGTCGAACTAAGTTTTGGGGTGTATTATATCGGACAAAGGGTGTAAGAATACACTTTTTTTTTTTTTTGAGTGTACGATCGCACACTCCCACGATACTCGGCTACTCCAACACACTCTAAGGAAAAAGTTGGCCTCAAGGGACTAACGGCACCATTTGGTCCTCTGAACTCCCATTGTTCCCCGAAAGGACCATCTGGTTCAAGCTAGGTACCGTAAAGCTGGGGACTAACTGCGCTCGACTGGGACTAACCGATAGGCGTGCGCGAGCAAAAGCATCCGTTAGTCCCCTTTAGACAGGGCGCATCTGTATGGTTTAGTCCCCGAAGGCAAACGAAATGTTCGCCAGGAGGGCGGATGCTATTTCGCTTGTCTTAGGGATCGGCGAGACTCAACCCAGCACGGCTGAAACTGTTGACAAAACTCGGACGAAACTGGCGAATTTGTTTAACGTGCCACGAACGTTAAGACATTACATGGTAGAGCTTCACGCGTTGTGTGAATGCGAGTTAACGAATGTGTTGACTCGACTTCACCCAACTATCTCGTCAATAATGATCTGTTGACATTTCACAAGTCCCATTCACGTAATTTGCCTTCGCGCAAAAAATGAGCATTTATCCAAACGCAACACCTCCAAATACTAACACTTTTTTTTTCTCTTAAATGAAACTTAACAGTTTTTAGAAGCCGCGCTTTAAACACCAGAGTCTGGCAGTCAGAATAAATGGTCACTTCAATCGCTAAAACTGAGTTACTGAGAACAAGTCGAGCCTCGTCTCTGCGTCTCCCCTTGACCAACCTTTCTGGGCAGTCCAATGTCGAACTCAAAATCCGCAACGACACACTTTATGCACGGCACGTTCCACTCAAAAAGAACATTCAGGGGCAGTATCCAGACGCCTTCATGCCATCGTCGTCGCTGTTTCAGATAACATTCAAGATGAACAACGAAGAACGAACCACGCCCGGAACGTCACCCATGGCAACACCCTACTAATACAAAACAAATGCGAAAAAAAAAAGCCACTCGAGAAAATTGAAAATACTTAAAAGAGAGAGAGAGAGAGAGAGAGAGAGAGAGAGAGAGAGAGAGAGAGAGAGAAAGAGAGAGAGAGAGAGAGAAGAGAGAGAGAGAGAGAGAGAGAGAGAGAAACGTGTTTGCTTGTACGTCACTCGACCGGTGTGTTGAAAATGGCGACCTTCTCTCGTCCTTGGAGCTCTGCTGTGTCCGTGTGTTGTGTGTAGTGGGAGGGGGAAAAGAGATTTTCTTGTGCGCGCCTTCTCCCTCCCCCCAACCCCCTACCCCGCATTTATTTATTTATTTATTTATTTAACAATACTGCAGGCCCCGCTAGGGCCCCGGCAGGGGTGGACGTGTAATACATAGTACAGGACATTATGAAAAAGGGAAAACTTCAATACAATGAAACAACACTCTAACACCAAAAAAAATAGCTAAAAAAATAATAAAATCAAACCGTCAGGTTTGTAGAGCTCGTAGCTGTTCAAGAAAGTCATCGGCGATGAGCTGTCGACGATCTCTTTCGGGAGTCCATTCCAATCAGTTATTGTTTTTGGAAAAAATGAGTTTTTGAAAGTGTTATTGTTACTGCGATATGGTTCCAGTAATCTGCCGTGATTGAATCGTGTGTCGCGACGTAAAACAGGTGTTAAGTAGGGGGAAACGTCAACCTTCAGGTGTCCATGGCAAAACAAGTCTAACAACTTCAGTCTCAAGTGTTTTCGACGTAAATGAAGAGAATCTAATTGAAGTGTGTCTAACATTTGTGATGGACTGTCTAATCGCCTGAATCTATTGCAAATAAATCTGGCTGCTAGTTTTTGTATTTTTTCTAGTTCTTCGGTGTTCCTTTGTGTGTATGGGTCCCAAAGCACGCACGCGTACTCTAAATGTGGCCTTACTAATGTTCTATAAGCGCTAAGTTTAACAGAGGGCGGGGCTAACGGTAGCTTTCTTCTTAGAGACCACAGAGTCTTGAGTGCAATGGAGCACACATTGGAAATGTGAGCGTCCCAACTCAAGTTTTTTGTAATTGTCACACCGAGGTATTTTACTTGCGTTGATTCCCCAAGCCTAACGCTGCCAATTGAGTAAGGAAATGTTTTTACTGTCTTTTTGTTTGTCACTCGGAACACTGTACATTTATTCAAATTTAATGGCATTTGCCACTCCTCGCATCACTGGAATATGTTTTGAAGAGTTCCGTTCAGTTTAATTTGATCTTCACTGGATTCTATTTCCTTATAGACCACACAATCATCAGCAAAAAGTCGTATATTAACCCCTTCTCCCGCAATTAACTGACCCTTGCGGGACGCCCGATGTGACCGGCAAGGGACCTGAAGAGTGGTGGGTAATTTCTATTCTTTCTTCTGCTCCTCGCTCACGCGGGGGGTTGGCAGAAGGGGCAGATAGGGTCCGTCGGGAAAATGGGAAGGGTTTTTGTTTGAAAATACCCTGTTTTTAGTAAGTTGAAAGTTGACATACAGCCTCGTCGGAGGGTGGTCGCCGTTTTTTCTCCATGTGTCGTCTCCGATCATGGCGGGATCCTGTTTGGATTCGTGGTGCTGAAGCACTGCACTTGATCTGTTCTGAAGTCACAAGTCACGGGAACTCGATTAAGGTATGTCGAAGTACTTCTGTTTATGGTGTATTCATTAGCTGCGGCTTCAGAAAGTGTTTTATTTTGAGCGCGTTCTCTAGCTTGCAAAGCGCGCGCCATGCTCTATTTTTTTTTTTTTGGCACCATGGTTGCTGATTTTGTTATGCAGCACAGAGACCTCATATTCAATCGTATCGAGCGAAACGCCAGTTCTACCGATGGCTTATTTTTTTGTGTTTTGCAGACCCTGGCAGGATCGCTTGACCATAAAGGCCTGTCCACACATGCAGCGGAGCGCTACAAGCATAGCGCTGACCTTGCGCTAAGCGAGTGCTGACGGGATCGGTCACCAGCTTTGTATCGCACCGTCAAAACTGTTGCTCATGGTAGACGAAAAGTAGCTCACGACACGTAAGCAGCGCAACATCAGCGCTTCGCTGCATCTGAGAACCGGCCTTAATGGAGACATTTATTCGATTGTAAAGTAGACTTCCGCGTTGATGGCGGGAGCTCGTGCCGTCACTTTGAAGCAGTTTGAGCACGCACACGCTGGGTCTGTAATTTGCAGCGAACGGTCTATTAAAAATCTAATATTGCGCTGGTCTGCTGTCAACTGATCGCATGTTGGATGTGAACCATTGTAGCACTTATGCAGCCTATTTGTTAGTTTATTCTGCGTGTGTTATATCTAGGGTTCCGCGTTTTCGGTTTTTATTTTCTCAAAATTCGGCCTACTTTTTTCGGTGTTTATTTTAAAATTCACTTTTCGTTTTTTTTCGGTGTATATTTATTTTGCCCAAAAAATTTAGCGTTTTTTTTTTTCGGTGATTATGAAAGAAACACAATCGGACACCGGATCGGATGATCCTTGTAGCTGTGATATTTGTGATCACTCAAAGAATAACGGCACATATACATACGAGGTCTTCACTACAACTTCCGTCAGGAAACATCTCAAAATCGCGGAATTCGCGGGCATAATCTTCAGCGCGCTTCTTTTTCCTTCCCACTCTGTCGACTTGACCGTCTGAGGTGATGACCGCACAGGAACCAGCGGAATGGCAAAAGAAAAAAAAATCCATTGTATTTATGTTCTCAACCACAGGGAGGCTTTCCTCGATGTTCTCTGAAGTGCATGAATCGAAAAATCTTATACTAACACACATCCAAACTTTTTCTTACGACTAGGAACTTGACACACCAACCCGATCACAGAAAGGACACATATGTCCTTCGAAGGCCAATCCAGGGCCTCTTTTGTTGCATGTTGAACCTTGGAAGAGGGCAATCACGAAGACGTCACACAATGTCGAACCTTACAAAGCCCTCTCTCCCTCTGTCCCCCCTCCCCCACCCACCTCGACGCGGCCCTAAAAAACTGACGTTTTTCGGTTAAAACCGAATTTTCGAAAGTGGATTCGGCGTACTTTTATCGGTTCTTATCGGTTTAAACCGAAAACTCCGAACCCTAGTTATATCTCATACTTTTGTCGAGCGATCCGGTATTTCACGCTGCCCTGTTACTAATAATCCAAATTCCTCGCAAACAGGCAAGAAGCTGCCGGTGCCCCAATAAACGGTGCTGGGACCACCGGTTTGGACAGACGTCCCAGTGTCCAAGCTATCGTCGACGCAAGTGCACTCTTCGGAATTTGGCCTTATCGTGGATTCTACCGCCCAGGAACTTCGACTTCAGTCATCCTTGAATGCGATGTGCAATAAAGCTACGTTTAACCTGAACTGCACAATTTCGTTTCGGAGATTTGTGGCTCGGGACCAAATGTAAAGTATAAACCTTTAGTCCCAGGAGTCTAAATCCAAGGGCGCAACGTTTAGACCCAGGGGTCCAAGTGCAAGGGCCTAACAGTTGGCCCTCGGGGTTCATTTGAAACGGTGTAACAGTTAGACCCAGGGGTCCAAGTGCAAGGGCCTAACAGTTCGTCCTCGGGGTTCAATTGAAACGGTGTAACAGTTGGTCCCAGGGCACCAAGTGCAAGCGCCTAACAGTTGGTCCTCGAGGTGCAATTGAAACGGTGTAACATTTGATCCCATCGGAGGAACTGCGAGAAACTAATGGAGGGGTGCAACTGTTGCTCCCCTTCCTGTTAGTCCCCGAGGGGACTAATGGTTGTGGCAACGCACTTGCTCCCCTCGGGGACTAAGTCGCGCTCCCATTTTTCTTAGAGTGCACTACTCTCGCTCTCGTCCCCTTGCCCTTTGACCCAGTGTTGGACAAAATACTCGATAAAAGTATTTAAGTTAAGTTACTAAATACTTGCTTCATAAAGTATTTAAAATACTACCCAAGTTACTTTCACTTTAAAGTATCTTGAGTAGAGTACAAATACTTAGAAATGTATTTCAGTTACTTTTGAAGATACTTCCGCATTGCTTAATTTGTATCGACGTCATTGACAACGACAATTATGCAGCTCCGCAAATCGGGGTTACCAGAATGGTTTATTAGCACGCAACAACACAAAATGGGCAAAAAAAAAAAAGTATCGTAGGGCTATTTTATGCAGTCCGCTATAAAGAGCAAAATATTGTCACGAATGATAAAAAATTAGGAAGCGAATAACTTAAGAAACTAAACGTTTAATGGGGCGAACTTGTTCCCAAAACAAAATAGAGAAAGGCTAGCGTTGCAGGCGTCGATGTCGGCGAAACAGCAGGATCGACCGCTGGGGCGAGACTGACTCCGGACCGCCACTCGGAGCACCTTTTGTACCCGCGTGGGTTTCTGGAACATTCGGCGTAGAAAGTTTGGCGCGTAGAACATTCGTAACTCGATCAGACGACAAAATTCTCGAACTTACCAGAATGTCAAGTTGAAAGAATAAATAAAAGAGAAGTCCGCTTTCTGGTATCGAACCCGGAGCCTCCGCGCGAGTGCCTCCGCGCGAAAGCCAAGCGCGGTAACCATTCGGCCACGCGCTCGCTGGGCAGCGAGCGTGGCAATATCACTGATAGATGTTACAAAACATTTCTGGGACCGTGGCGCCCCAAGCGGTTAACTTTAGAACTAGATAGATGGGGACAACAAATATAATGGCTCAGCGCTCGACTGACTTAACCGAACGCGGCGTCAGTGTTCGGCTGGAGTTCGTGTTCTCCGGTGAGGGGGAGGGGGGGCTCTTTTGTTACCACTCCGGCCTGCTTGAACAATGCAGCATGCACTGTGCCCAGCTCAGCACAAAAGCCCAAGTGGGTCAAGTTCGCATCCTCTGACGACTGCTTTCGGGGGAGATCCGGCACTTAACGTCACTTCACTAATTTTTATAATGCAATTAAATGCAAATGGGCAAGCGAGCTGGACAAGAATGATGAAAATAATCCCTGTAGAAGGGGAACAAGAGGGACAAAGGACAAACACAAACTTCACTAATTGTTGGTATGTTTTCATTACACTGTGCTCTGCGCTCTATTAAAAAAGATGATACGAACATGCCCACAAGGCCTGTATGCATGTGCACAGGCCTTGTGTTGGGTAAACACCGAGGTGTGGGGGTGACAAACGGGTCAGAGCGCTTCGCCAATAGTGACATCGCTGAATATCACATCCTGCGGCGCACCGTAGACGCATCGTTTAACTACAATCCATATTCCCTATACGGGGAGTTCACTATAAACGAACTTGGGACACGGATATGAGTGAATGGATAACAAAGAGAACCCACATAATAGCCACGGCAGTGGTCGCACCTTCTTCAAGTAGGTTGCGTTCAGAAAAGCACTCAACGTCGGGGGACACTTTGTTGGCATTTTGAGAGGCCATCCAGCTCCAGGTTCGTTTCCTGTACTGTTCTCTGCTTATCAATGTTCGCGAGAGCAATAAGTGCCGGACTGACAACACAAAGAGACGAAAAAAAAAAACAAAAAAACCTCGACGTTTTGCCTTAGCAGGATCAAATATACAAAAAGCGAAACAAAAATGTCTACTTTTTTGTGTGTGTCCACTTCTCATTTTCTTCTATTTGTTATTTTCTTGATACTCAAGTTTGCATTGTTCTCGTAGGTCGTTTCCCGGTCTGCTTGCGCCTCAGGGTGGCATCTTTACTTCCGTAAAACCACACCTTTTGTTTGAGGATTTTTTGGGGGGAAACTCGATAGAAACAAAAGGCGCCTTTGGGAAGGCGAGGGGAGAACCTTCATTGTACGAACTTTGGGCTGAAATATGAGTCACAGTCGGCAAAAAAGCGATATTTTCACGAGCTCAGTTAAAGTCACCGTAGCTAATCGGAGCTAGCAACAGGATTCGGTTGCTCGAAAGAATGTTCACGTTTGCTTGTGCCACGCCCACGCCACTTCATGCCGGAAAACTCAGAAAATGGCGGAATGCCAAAAATGTATTTAAGATAATGAGTACAAGATACTCGAAATTGTAATTAAAATAGAGTATTAAATACTCTCCATTAAAGGTATTTGTAAGATACCAAGATACTCCAAAAAGTATTTAAGATACAGTATCTTGAGTAGAGTATTTGAGATAGGCACAAGTCTGCTTTGACCTTCCACCCTGCATGCACGTGCAAGATTGTCGCGGACGACGGCGACAGCGGCGTGTTCGTCCATGACGATCTCGTCGTCGTCGCTGGAGCCGTTCACCAGCGGATCGAAGTCAAAATGACCAGCTTTTAACATCTCGTGGAAACAATCACTCTCATCGCTGCTGCGATCAGTGCGAGGAAGCTGAAGTGCGAAACGCCGAGAGAGCCAAGTCTGCGAGTGCGGGCATGGGGACGCGGCGCGTTGGGCGAATGACTTCACTGACCCAACAACCATGGCGACCTTTTCGAATGGGGTGGATCCGAGGCTAGCGCATATAAATCGATTTATCCCCGAAACTATCGCGCCATTTTAAAAACAAGTTTAGCAAAAGTATAGGAACATACAATGGGCCCTAGCAGTATAGTTATTTCATATTTCATTTTCGTCCAGTCCTAACCCTTTTAAAGAAAGCAGAATCAAAGTTGCGGTAGGGGGGACTGGTATATTATTAATCGAAAATTATAAAATATTACAATTGATTCACTCCTATGAGACGTACGATACAACTTCCATGGCAGATGGTCGTTAGCTAATATTCCTGTGGTTTCAAACTATCAGCACTTGGTGTAGTACTAGCAATGAGAAATAAAATAATGGATGAGTTATGTTATATACGCCGATAACTCCATGTTTTGTGCTTAAACATATCATCCATGATAGCATAAGGCATTGCTAATTAAACCTATTAACACCGATCCGAAGAAAAAATTTATTGTAAAAGAAATATGAGGCACGCCATCCAAACAGAATTTTATCACTAGGCGGTGTTTTGTCACAGTGTTCTACTGTCATGTGCTCTTTTTGTCGCATTTTCGTTACATCAAGTAAGCTTGCTATAATCTAATTTGGAGTTCCACTGTGCACTGTGGGATATGTCGGCAATGGCAGAAGACACGCTCAATAGACTACTTCCATAAAGCCCTGCATGCAACACGGCGCGCGTTGCACTCTGGGAACTAGTTGGCCAGGGAGGAGAGTGGCATGGTTTCGGTTTCGATTGACACGTCGACACGAGATTATACACAGAGCGTGTTCCCGAGAGCGTCACTTGTGGTCTCTAAACTAACCTAAATGGCCAGACCTCGAAGCTTTAGCACAAGCCCGAGACGTATATCTTGTCTTAACGCATGCTTGTTGTATTTTTGTACTTGAGCCTTTCTGTTAGCGTTCCGATCTAGGTATGTGGACGAGCCAGTGCTGGGAATCTCGACGCTGCGAAGCTCGGGGATCTTGCTTGTGTACGAATCAACAAGCTGTAGCAACCAATAAGTATGCATACATCGATCTCGCGCCTTTACATTAGTATTATTCATCAGGAAGTTTGTTTGTTTCGTGCGTCCTAGACGAAATATTACTTTTTGCAATTACTGTTTTTTTTTAATACGCCTGAGTACGCGAGGTAAAACTCGGAGGTGCCATTGAAAAGCTCAATTTTAACACACTTCTTATCTCTTATCTGTACTGACCCGCAGCACTGCACAAAGTGACGTCCCCACCCGCTTACATTTCACTAATATTCAACATCGCGTATGCGCATAAAGTTATCCTGCAATCATATAGGCACATTCGCACATACAAACCGTTTTAAGAAAGCAAAAGTCGGACACTTGTGTGAAGAATGTCACACCGTTCGCCGGAAGTGCGCCGGACGTGCATGAACCCTTATGCGGTGCGCCAAACGAACGAAATTATTCAAAGCGCGTTTGACGGTTGCTAATGACCATAATATTTGTTATATGTTTGCTTTCTTCCTGCCTGAGTATGCCGAGATAATTTCAGACACACCGTTCAGGCACAGATCTTGGGCGTCAGTAAAGGCTTGTCCAAAAAGGCTTAGCGAGGAGTAGGGGACGCTTGTTAGGGCCTCGGTCGTAGCTAGCCGCAGTGGCGTCACAAGGGGGGGGGGGGGGGGGGGGGCGGACCGCCCCGGATGCAGCGCTCAGGGGGGTGTCGCGGCCGGCCACGAGAGCGGGGGGGGGGGGGAGTCGTGGCGAGCCACGCGAGAACGGGGGGGGGGGGGGGGGGGAGGGGGGTGTCTCGGCGGGCTACCGCCCGGGTGCTGCTGACACCCGTGACGCCACTGGCTAGCCGATCTTAGCGTTTGCGAAAACTTAATCTTCCATCAGCATAAAATTTGAGTGGGAGATATATGATGACACGAGGAAGACATCATAGTAACTTTTGTGCAGTAGTGAGGTCGAATTTATTGCGCTTCCATAAAAGTTCATGCGTCAACGCTGGGCTCAAGTTTGATACTCCTGTGAGGGTGCGCGGCTTGCTTTTCGCCCCATTAACTAACAAGAAGCGGACGTTTGGCAAACAAAATACGTGTAAGGCTCCAGGTGACCAAATTTCAGTTGTATACAGTTCAATGGTATTAGACTGGAGTATTGAAATTGAACTCAAAGATGCACTCGTGGGGTGAGGTGACTAATTAGCCACATCTTACTACGTTTGCATACGCACCCATAATACCCGGTGTTTCGGGAACCAGGGAAAGTGCCCCGGTCTTTGTTTTGTATCGCTCGAGAATGAGTGGATTGTACGTTCGTGACGAGTCAGATAATCGAAAACGCAAGCAGCGCGCTTGGTCGCGGCGTGATATCATGAGATGAAGCTGCTCAGTCGAAACCGAAACTGAGGGGCCAACTAGTTCCCAGAGTGCACTGCGTGGTATTTTGCCGCGATGGGGCGCGTCGGTTTTGGAACAAGTCCATTCCCGAAACGACATATTAGATAATATAGGGCGTGCAAGTTGGACTGCTTCTTGTCCACCTCGTGCGTTTGTTTACCCCCTAAATGAGTCCACGTGCTTTTGTTTCCCCCCGGCCTAGGCAAATGACGGCGCGTACGTGGCTGCCTTGTCATCGCGCGATCCGTGCAGGCCGCTGCCCTCTTAGCGCGAAACACATGTACGACGAAACCGTACGATCCGACGTCCGATCAGGCAATACGACGGTAGGAGGCGAGGGTTTTCAACGCTCTCCGGTGCTACGAAAACCCCCGCCCCCGAAGGTCATTCCGGCAGTCCGCACGTCGGATCGGACGGTTTCGTCGTACATGTGTTTCGCGCTTTATTGGTGTGACCTCCTTACGTTCCGATGCGCCAAAGACTCATTTTGGAACACTTGCTCGCCATATAAGACAGCTTTCCCTAATGACTGTGCACCACGGGAGTAGTGTATGAAACACCCTTGTCATGCGGCTGTTATATCGGCCAGACAGGCAGGTGCTTCAATAGGGAGTTTTAGAATAACATACGCAATTTTAGCGCACGCTAGCGCTAAATTTAGCGCTTGTATTAGCGCACGCGAAACCAGAGAGTTTTAGAATAGCGTTTCTCCGTCGCGACACAAAAGCCCAAGCACCTCGCGCTTGCGACGCCACCAAGATACAGTAACAATTTTTTTTTTTTTTTTTCACACACGAAATGCTGTAACCTTAGAAAAAAAAAAAAACAAGTTTTTTGGTCCAGAGTAGCATTTTAGATTTGTTTAAACATGAGAACGCGACGCGAGCGGTCGGACCGGTCGTGTCCGCTTGCGTCGCCTCGGCAAGAGAGGTCTCGTGTATACTGACCTTCGCACATCGTACCTTCGCCGAGAAATTTTCGCGCGTCGCAAGCATCAAGTTGCCGGTGATCGTTGCCAAACCGAGTACAATGTCGTCCCGTATTGAAAATCGCAGTCGCGAGGATGCCGCCGACGTCGCACTCACGACGCCGCCACTCTGCTCGTCTTGGCTTTAGCCAACTTGTCATCACGAATCCTCCTTGGAGAAGTGCAAAGACTCTTTGTGTACGCACGCCATTTCCGAGAAATAGCGCACGCTAAAATTGCGCACGCAAAGCGCAAAACCTGGTTTGCGTTCGCAGCATGCGCAGTGGCGACAACGCTATTCTTTGCGTACGCAAAGCTTTAGCGTGCGCTATTCTAAAACTCCCTAATGATCGTGCGCGCGAGCACGCCGCGGCCACGCAAGGTATGCTCCGTCGAGACACCTTGCAACTCACTGCAGTCATTGCCCATGCGCCCCGTCATTTAGCGACGGCAGGTTTTTGGCTAGGTACCCAGATAAGGTTTCTAGAGAACTGCATGAAGCTTTGGAAATCAAAGAAAGTGTGATAAGTGTGTAAGTTATACGTCACTGTCTTTATCGGCCAATGAGTATTCTTTTTTGTTACGGGGGTTACACCAGAATTAGCCGTGACTGTTTGTTTTGCCACGGATATAGGTAGATATATATGAGAAGTTTTTCAACTAAAAGTTAGTTACGTAAAGGACGAGTGTGTTGTTAACGGTACTGAATACGAGGAAGGGACAAAGGGACGAACAACAGCGACAAACGACAACTTCCAAATAGCAGTCAAAGGCGCACTGGCAAACAAAGTTGCGAGTGCGCCCTTGACTGTCTACTTTCTTGTGTGTGCGTGTGTGCATGCGTGTGCGTGTGCGTGCGTGCGTGCGTGTGTGTGTGTGTGTGTGTTTGTTTTAGCGCTTTCCTACGTGATCATGAACGAACTGGCCCAAATTGCCGCTTTAATGCGTGTTATTTGGAAACCACAAGCCCTTTCCTACAAAAAGAATCGCATAAGGTAGACCGCGTACCAATATACATTCCGTGCGCCGAGCATGGTACTGTTTAAGACCCGTGGAAGGAAGATACCGTATTCCAATTCAACTTTCGGGATTCTAGCTCCGTAGTGCGATAACCTATAGCGCCGGAATTGGGATACGTCGTCAGCACATAACCCGCGGCCCTGTTTTACCATACTCAAGAAACGCAGACCTGCCAATGGAGTGGCAGGCTGCCTGGGAGGCCGTAATGAAGACAAAGTGGATGTGTCGGCAGCTTCTGTGGTGGTCTCGCAGTCGAGCCGGCGCCCGTCGGGAAAGGCCGGAAGACTGTCATTACGCCCTGAAGCTTTCCCAGACGTCTTTGATTGGCGTGCAAGGGCAAACGGAGCAAAGAGCCACTTGGAGAAGTAGCGGCTATAGCGCCTCGCGCATTAGTACCGCAAGAGTCCCAGAGCCCCCAAGGGGTATTTTCGCGGTAAGAGGGAGGTCGCATGTGCACCACGAGAACCTTTGATTGCTAGCTCGAGGTGAAGTGGACTGCTTTTATTAACTGGTCTCGAAAAAAGCCCGCGTCTACTGAACTCTGCGTGATCCGCTTCACGGGGACCAACGTTTGAGTCTGCTTATATAGTTTTGCGCAACCGCGAGAATCGCAGGGCCCCTCCGGAAACCACATGGGGACTGTACCTGAGCGGGTGCTTCCACTGAGCCCACATGCGGATATCCTAAGCCCGCTCTTCTACGCTGCTTTCACCCTCGTCCTCATACTTGGTACCTTCGGCTGTGTGTCCATCCTACTCCTGGTCGCCTGGCATAAACGTCTTCGGACGGTCTTCAGCTTCTACATCTTCAACGTGGCCTTGGCTGACCTGCTGCTCTGCTTCTCCGGGGTCCTGCTGTCTCCTACTTCGGCACTGTTGCGTGGGTGGCCCTTTGGAAACACCCTTTGCTACCTGTGCCGGTACGGCGAAAAGGTGGCGCTGTTTGTACATGGATACACACTCCTGGTGGCGTCCGTTCACACTGTCGTCACGAGTGCCCCTTCTGGAAGAGCCGGCCTATTGGCTAACCTCAGCATTTGGATTTTAGGCCTCGTTCTGTGTCTTCCTTACGCGCTGTTCGTGGACATGCGCGTGCTGTCGGAGCGCGGTCAGTGTGTCGCGTCCTTGCCGGCTTCCGTCAAGGCACTGGAGCCCTTCGCGGCATTCGCCGTGTTCATCGCGTCCCCCTTCTTAGCTGCGTCTGCATGCTACGGATTGGAGCGATCGTCAGCGTGGCGGCGAGGTCGAACCGGGAAGGCGGATCAGCTACGTCGGGAGAGTGCGCGAGTGTTTTGGCTGATGTCACTGATGCTACTGCTTTGCTTCTGTCCGGTCTCCGTGGCCCGTGGCGTTGCGTTGCTCTGGATGCCGGCGCGACTCAATCCCTATATGAACATGGTCATTATGGCGACGCACGCCGTTGCTATGAGCATCATCTGTTTCACGGTAGTCTTCTTTTTTTACCTGAACAGTAAGCAGCTCGCGCACGAAGAAGCCAGGAGGGCGCCTTTGGTAACACCTAGCGACATTTGACAAGACCTATCAATAACTACGAGCGTTAATAAAACATTATAAGTATCTGTACTATAATGAAATCTAGAATTTTTATTTTTAACGATCTCGAAAGGTTTTGAAGACTTATGTTAAATTTCAGGCAGTGTGTTAGCAAAATTGACGGTGGAAGGTAAATTGGATATAATTACTCCTGTCTGAGTTCTTATTAAACACGCTCAGTGTCTCTAAGACGTAATTATCAGAGGAGAGAATTTTCGCTGCGCTGCCAAGTTTAAATACAAAAGCGTTTTTTTTTTGTCCAGGTAACATCTCAAGGCATTAAAAAAAAAAAAAAAGTGCGCGGAGTGGTTTTCGAATTCTTTTTACTTCACACTCATCATGTCGCTACCGAAGTGAAATGCGGTAAAAGTCTCTCCCAGATGTTAAAAAAATATTTATCCAATTATAATCCAGTTTTTTTTTAATTTCACGTGTGACAAGGTTTTAAAAGACTTTTTATTTAGTAAGCTTATGTCACATTTCGAAGTAACTAAGTTTTTATAAAAGAACCAGCTTGGTTTCGGTCATGATTACTTTACCGTAACTCATCCCTTTCAGAGTCTGGCCGAATTTGCGGAAGAGGAATAGGCAGACGGATGTTGTATTTTTAAATTTCGCAAGAAACTTTCCGCAAAGCAACTCGTGCGGTGGTTAGAGATTTCTATTTTAGCAATCGGGGCCAGTTCGTTTAAGTAGTGGCGGTATTTGTTTGCCCATATGTTGAACCGGCCATCAAGGGCAGTCTCCAGAGGTGCATTTTGGGCCCCCTGTTCTTTCTTGTTTTCATAAATAACGCGTCCGTTCATTAAAAAATCAAAAAAAAAACAGTTACTTTTTTTTTTTTGCAGATGACGTGGTTTTTACAAATATATCACACATTTATGAGAAAGGTCATTTAAATACGTCTTTCTACAGTTTATCAGTGGTGTAACGACTGGCAAATGTTAGTTCAAAATGCGTGTGTAACACGCAGTGTAACCCGCAGAAAGGCTCCTTTGTGATTAGACTATATGATACAAATAACACTCCAACACAAACTCTTCAATTGAAGTAGTTAGTTGTCATAATCACTTCAAATTTGAGTTGAAACAGATTAATTAAGTATATTGGATTGTTAAAAAGGCAACCGCAAAAGCTCTGCTTACTGAAGCCACTGCTGAAGCACTGCAGAACCAGAATATTGGGATGTTCTTTGGAACAACGTAACAAGGATTAACATCGAACGACTCTAGGGAGTACAAAAAGGACTTATGCTTTGCTTATAATAAATACAAAAGGATGAGCTCGTTTGCCTATTTGAACCTTTTCTAGAGCAATCTGGCCTTGAGATCCGTCGCAGAAGCAGCTTTTACACAGCAGCGTGCCTAACTCATTCCGCCTTTCGTTCAACCTGTTTATGCGATTTGATACATGTCGTCCAACGTGCCATAAACATCCTAACACGATTGTTATTGTATCATCGTTTAAAACTGTTCTTTAAAAAATATTTTTTATATATTTTTATATTTTTAAAAATAACTTTTTAAATACTGTTTAAAAATATTTTTCAGCGTTTCATTACCGAATAAAGCAGTCTCCCGCTAACATTACTAATGCCTTGTCTTTTTCAAAATTTAAGACAGCGCCACGATGTTAGTTTTTATATTCACTTTCCTAGTTCTTGTCGTTTTTGTTCATTTGTTTACGATCGGAATTTATAATATATTTGTACGCCTTCTCATGTCTTGGCTGCCAAGTTGTAACGGTCAATTTGCATAAAGAAATAAATTTTATGGCTTCTGGAGAGATATCTCTTTTTCCAAGTGTTTTCTCTCAAATTGAACTGCACTTTTGCGCCACTTTCACATAGTCTTAGTTCGAGCAACATGACACATGATACTGCAATTTGCCTATTCCAATTTTTTGCTCATGTTCACCAAATAGCTTGGTCGTACGGCTATCTAAAATTCACCCAGAAGTTCTGAAACAGTAATTAAATCACGCAGTACTGCATATCACTTGTTTTTATAATTATTTTTTTTTCTAATAAAAAAACTGAAAACGGATCTTCTTTGTGAAACACAGGCTAAACTTTACAAACGTCTCCCAGAAGTCCTGTACCGAGAGCGAATTGTAAACTTGATTTGAAAGGGACGTTGGTGCTTCTTCCAAGTTAATAATAAAAGTTAAACGCTGTTTACCGAAACAGTTCAAACAACTGCTCGAATTGTGTCGGTATTGTTGTCTTGTGGGATCCAACGCTCAGTGTTATCGGCATCAATAACAAAGAAACGTTTTGTTCAGGCACAGGGAGGGCAAACGGGTATCTGGTCAAAATGTTCAACGAGACGAAATAGCCATCGAGTCAAAATGTCCAATTCGCAACTTTCAGCGATGGTGGTACCGCGGTGTGAGAATTACTCTCCCTAGCTCCTGGATGATCGGCCTCATAATAGATGGCCTTGCCTACACCTTCCTGGCGTGAAAAAATAACCTAAGGCTCTAATGCTGCTCGTATATACCAAAATTAGAATTGCTTACGCGTCGCATACCCAGCCTCGTACCGCTGTTCTATGACATCCAGATGACAGCCATTTTGATAGGCACCAGTGCGCCCCCTATAGGCCGTGGAAGTTGCGAATAAGCAACGTGACACCCGTGTTAAAACGTCCATCGAGACGAAATGTCCAATTGGGTCAAAATGTCCCTCGAGTCAAAATGCCCATCGAGGCGAAATGTCCAATCGGGTCAGAATGTCCTTCCAGTCAAAATGTCCATCGAGACAAAATGTCCGATCGGATCAAAATGTGCAACGAGACGAAATGTTCATCCACGTCGAAGTGCTTGGTAACCGGGCAAATACTCACCGGACAGAAGCTCACCGGGCAAAATATCACCTGACAAAAGCTCACCAGTGTTTTCACAGGCCCAAACAAAAGCTCACCTCTTTTTTTTTTTTTTGCTACCCGGGCGAAACACACGCTGGGATAAAGTGCGGATGCGGTGGACATTGCACCATTTTTAAGAGAACTGGTACACTATCCTATGCAAAGGTGTAGACAGATAAGCCATAACAGGCATTGAAGCAACGATTTGGGTCTAAAATTTAGGTCACCGAAACTGAGTGGAGCTGATAAGATCAAGCTTGCTTGACTCAAGGTATGCCGGAGCACCCTTGTACCTCGCCCAAGAAACTTCGTTAATAGAGTGACCGAAGGAGCGAAGTCATCCTTCGGTGACCTCGCTTTTAGATGCGGAGCATCTCTTGCTCGGGTCTATGTCCCGCGGCGTGGTAGTCCGCACTCACACTACGCATGCGCAACTCTCCTCCTCTAGTCTCCTCTCCTTCAAGTGTGAGCGGTAGCGCGCTGCGCTGGCTGCGCCAGGCTGCGCGCGTTCCCCATCACTTGACCGGGGCGGGGTCTGAGGTCTGAGGCGAAACCGTGTTTCCCCGGAGGAGGGAAAGGAGGAAAGTTTTCGGCGCGCGGGTCGCAGCGCCAGGCCAGGCCTTTCTAGTGGGGTGAGCTTTCCCCGCAACTCCGCGGCTGTCGTCTGCTAGCATTTCCCGACCGCTCGCGTCCGTTGCAGCCTAGATCTCGCCGGCCAGCCCGGTCTCGACGAGGAAACCTGCAAGCGCTGTTAGGGCATTTTGCGCCGCCTTACCGTGCGGTCTGATTAGACTTTCAAAGTTACTCGTGCTACATCAGTTCACCGCTGTTGACTCCCCTTCAGTCCGTTCTTCCGATGAAGTGTGATGGAAGCAACAGTCCCGTCAGTTAGTGGGTTGGCGCAAGCAAGCGTCAGCACCACCCCGATGCTCCGCATCACCTCATGGTTCCCCTCGGGAAGATGGTGTAATTTTTTTTTCATTGTGCTGCTGCTTTTACGCTAAACGCGCACATAAAGGTTAGACACAATAGGGAGTTTTCGTAGACCGCATTTCCAGGGAGTTTTTGTAGACCGCGTTTCCTCCTCCGCTAAGCCCTCCGCAACGAAGAAGTAGCTACTGCGCCTGCGCGCCGGTAGCCTTGACTGTAGAGTTCCGGGTATCGTAGCGGGTTGCGGAGGGCGATGCGGAATGGCGAAAACGGTCTACGAAAACTCCCTATTAGGGAGTTTTAGTAGACCGTGTTTCCCCTCCGCTAAACCCCTCCGCTACCCGGAACTCTACAGCCAAGGCCATCGGCACGCAGGCGCAGTGGCGGTTAATGCATGAGTTTTCTTGGGGTTCGGGGTAATATTTGAAGTGAATGGCTAAGAAAATTAAATTGTTTCCGTCATTGTGCGTCGTAAATGTATTTGAAATCGATTATTATCTCAGGGTGATGTGAAAGGGAAAGTGAAGCGAAACTGTAATATACAAACCATCGAGTTGCGAATCTTTTTAAATATTTTGAAGGAACGGGAGTTGACAGATAACCAATTTAGAAAGCTGTGCGGGATTTTGGATAGGCTGGCGTTCCTTCCACCACAGCTTGTGCCTGAAGTACTTACCTACATCAGGGAAAAGTCTACCGGTGACATCGGCGACCTGCTGAACTACTTTGATTACACGTATGTCAATGGCCCCTTCCGTTATGCTTCTGCTCCTTCTGCGGCGGCACCACGAGCGAATTCTTTCCTTTGCCTGTCTGCGCCGACGACGAAGTTTCCCCCGGATCGGTGGAATATGTATGGCACCACTCTTCAAGATAAAGACCGGACGAACAACAACTACGAAGGATGGAATACCGGGTTCCAGAAGCTTATCGTCAAGCAAGCGTCTGGAGGCTGATTGAATGCGTACAGCAAAATCAGGCGCTCGTTGAAACGGCATTGACACAAGCCCGGAGAGGTGAGCCCCCAGCGAAGCGAGTGCGAAAAACCACTCTGCGCCTGCAGAATCGTCTGGAAAATATTTGCGAGGGGTTTCAGGTACACCGAGATTTACCATGAGTGATGGAGCTAGTAGGGGACTGCATTCGCTTCTAACCAATCGACAAATAAACTTGTTTCTACTCTAATCAACAAACCATGCGCCTGCCAGATTTAATTTATCGTTGCAGTTTAGTATCGCCCCCATGCACCTAAGTTGTCCGCACTCGTGTTAAGACCAACGTGAAATTTTCTCCTTGTGAGCTTTTGTCCGGGTCTGTGAAAAAAATGGGTTAGCTTTTGTCCAGTGAGCTGCTGTCCGGTGAGCTTTTGTCCGGTTAGCTTTTGTCCGGGATTCAAAGTGCTGAATCCTGGGTGAATGACTGCCCACTCTTCTCTGTAGTGCCTTCGGGAACTTCGTTTAACACAAAAGGCGCTAAATTCTTTCGTTTTCTCTTTCGTCGGCCAAGGTCAGTGCAGGCACAATTTTGTTCCAAAGATTTTTTCCTACTCTTCCAAAGATTTTTTCCCCACTGGGTCCGGTCGGCCGGTGACCCCGCTTAACACAAAAGGCGCTTCTCGGTGCGAGAAGATTCGACCAGGTTTGCGCACGGTCTGCCAAGTTTTTTTATGTCCGTAATTGCATCGATAGAGTTGCCAGCATTGGTGCGCTCCCAGTCTCACATTGAACTGACTAACGGCGCTTAAAAAGGCGACACTGTTTTTGCATTCGTGGTATAAACAGACTCGTATTCAACAACGTGTCATTTTCAATCCGTTCCATGGTGTACACACTCAGTATGGTGTTGTATGTACGTTAAGAATATTTATTACGAAAGCTCTTGCAACCTTGTGTAATGTTGCTTATATCAAGTATGATCGAGTCAGGTATGAATGGCAACGCGCGAAAAACTGTGGGAGGCACAGAATGCGCCGACCCCTGTCCCATGCCTTCTGACTAATCTCACTAGTAGTGACTTTAATTCTGACGAAGGTGGCAGTCGTCTGTCCCCTTTACCGAGGGAGGGAAGCTAGGATGGCAGCGAACAAAGTGTGCAGCGCCGTATATGAAGCATGCTGGGTTTCTTCGTACATACTGTATGTTCTCCCTCTGTCCGCGGGGAAAGAATCGGGGTGGACGACAGGAATAAGGTGACGAATGCATGCAATAAATAGAACACGACTGTGTTTGTTTTTCGTTCGTCTATTTTTGCGTTTTTCATTCCTTTTACTTATGAACCAACTAGCTTATCCAAAGATTTAGTTGGGGCTATTTTGTTTTTGCTTCAATCACCTTATTCTAATTACAAAATGTATTATTGCACTTGCTGCCGTTATTCATCTCTCGTAATTATATTGCCTTAGATGTCACCTAATTTGCGGGGTCTTAAATAATGAAACCCTGTTTTAAGCATCGTAAAAATATGTGGTGAGCCTCAACCCCGCCAGAATATAACTCCAGCGGCTGGAGCAAGGAACCCATGTTATCAGAACATAGCGTAGTTTAATTCATTTTAGGCAATGATGGGAAATTTTCAGTGCTGAAATAGTGGTCAACAGAGCCCGCGAATACATGAAGATAAGTAGCGTCTGTTACAGGTAGCGGGCCCCATTTGCTCATTGAAAATTAAAAAAAAATCACCCAACCTTTTAACCAGAGCGCTAATCAGGAATTTGGCATTTTCTTCCAACAGCTAGGGTTAAATTTTAGCGGACGTTCACGTCCGCAACCCATATTAGATTTTTTTTTTTTTTTTTGTGAATAGAAAATATTTTGTTTTCTCCAAAACAAAAGCTAGTGAGATTTTCGCAAGTGGTCACATTACTACCGCTTTGACGTAAACCCGGGGCGCGTGTAGGTATTCGGAATATCTAGAGAGGTCCGTCTCAGCACCATACAGTGTCAGACTCTGGGTTAACAACACAAGATGTTCAATGGGTCAAAATGTCCATCGGGTTAAAACTTCCGCACCGAGTCGAAATTTCCAATCAGGTCAAAGTGTCCAATATTGGACATTTTGACCCGCTGGACATTTCGTCTCGTTGGACATTTTGTCGTCGAATCGGGTCAAGATTGGGGGCAAACGTGTGGAACGCCCAACCTCTCTCGACCTTTCCGCGGTAGTTCATCCGGCCATGGCCCGCCATTTGTCGCTAGTTTGTTGAGAAACAGGGGGAGAGAGCGTATGGGATTTCGAAAGTGCCTCCATTTGAAGCTTCACCCGCAAAGCCCAGCTACGCCTAAAGGGCGGGTTGAGTCCGACGGAGTGCGAGGGTTGCTATGGCAGCAGCTGCGTCGACTCAAACAAAACCGGTTTTTAACCCGCTTTTGTTGGAGCCGACGCAACTGGTGCATTCGATTCAACCGGAAGTTGCACGGCCGCTGCACTGGCGCGTTCGATTCATTCCAGTTCTGAACGAGTTCAGACCCAGTTCCTCAAAATCTTGCACCGGCTCGGGAGTCAGTTCAGCGTCCGTGCAGAAGCAGACGACAAGAGCAGACGGCGATAGCAGACGACACTCCTCGTCCGTCTCTGCTCGCGGTGCCATTTTTCGCAGCTCTTGCTCAAATGTCTGCGATGTTTAACAATAACGCCGATACGGAGGTTGCATTTCCTCTCATTTATGATAATAACGTACCCGCGGTGGACGCGGAATTGAGATCATAACCGAGGGTACGAATTTACTTGATTATAATATTCTGAAAGTGTTTTTGGCACCTGCTCGCGTAGGTTTGGCTCCCTGTGATAAGTGTTTAAATATTGGCTCACAGAAATTGTTACTTTTTGATGCTATGTGGGGATCCACATTGTTGATATTATTCCTTACAGTCACGGGAAAGGTATCGCACTCTTGATAGTCCCGCCTTCAGTTGCTCTTGGATGCATACTGACCTCTCCGGTACATTGTAGAGGTCTGGGATTTAGTACATTGGCCCTCGCATGCCCCGTAGCTGAGCATAATAATTCATGCTTTGTCCGCTGGTATGTGGACGCCCACTAACGGGCCTGGGAAAAACGCCGAGAATCGGCGTTGGCTTGGTAGTTCCACGCAGGTCTTTCTTGAGAATCAGAATAAACGCTTCAGCTTGACACCAAAGTTACGATCGATAACTGTCTTGGCCAAAACGCATCCTCAGGCCTTCGTCTTCGAGGTGACCGCTACCGACCGCGCGCTGCCGCCAGTGACTCCCGACGCGAAATCATCCTGATGCCGAGGAACCTATCGTCGAAATGCGAAACTCGAGAGACTTGGAATGAATCTACTACTGCTAAATGAATCTGAAGGACGCGAACGCTTATGGAAACGACAGGAACCGAGCGGCCGTTAAAAATGCAGACAGAAACACATTTCGTGCAGAAAACGTTTTTAGTGCACTCGAATAAAAAATATTCACAGAAAAGATTCTGTTACTATACTTTAAAACTAAGAAAACACAAATGGTCTCATCAAACCGCGACTAATTAAATGTAGCATAAAACGTGGCGTGGAGAAACAAGAGCCAACAGATGCAGACGACACCCTGCGCTTCCGCTCGGAAAGCCGATTACAGCGCCAGTTCTAGCGCGGCGGCTGCACTGGTTCTGCGCCGCCGCTGCACGACTCCTACACTCGTCTGAACTCGGACAGAACTAGTTCAGAACTTTCTGGCCGAATCGAGCAGACCTAAGGAGGAATCAGAAGACACAGAGAGGGCATGACGTCATTTGTTTGAAGTCTATACTTCGTCTCACCCTACGATGGACTAAGGGCAAAAGCTACGGACCGCCAGATCCAATCACGAGCCACTTTGAAATCGCGTGTTGCGCTTTGATGCGCGTATCAGTGCCCGCGTCTCAGATCACTGATGGGGATGGGCGGACAGTGGTTCGAATCGAAAGAGCACTGAGTGACTCAACAATTTTACATCGCAAAAAGAGGCTGTTTGCAGTGTTGAAGCTAAAGAAATGATGCAGCGTTTTTGGGTTCGGAGCACTATTTGTCCACCCCTAATCAATGCTCGGCATGCCATAGTGTAGCGTGGAACGTGATTTGACCTGGCGACCCATGGCTTTGGCCTTAGTCCATCGTAGGATGAGACGAAGTATAGTCGTAAAAAAACGTGAGCAAGGAGAATGTAAACATCAACATTTTGTAAACAATGAGAGGGCCCAAGGGACGCGGATCATGTGCACCAAAAGCCTTTTTTTTGCGTTGCGTAGCGTTTTGTTTTTTCTGTACGATGTACGGTCACGAACAGGCACACCGGGGGGGGGGGGGGGGGGGGGGGGCATTCAGGGCGGCGAAACGAAAGTGTGTGGCCGTGATGGGGCTTTCCGTTGTGAACAGCTGCAAACATCGCTCCGGTCTTTCTTCCGCGGGAATTTCGGTTCACCGATTAGGCCCTCGTGAATTACATTCAGAATTTTGCAGTCACGTGAAATAATTAGTGATCGTTCGACTCTCACCGAACTGAAAAAGCGATGTTTCGTTTCTCGGTCACCGTCGTGGCCATGACGACGCCATCGAAGAGGTTCCGAGTGTGCGGTCTGTGTGACTCTGTGCACTTCAAAGCACATGACAAGAACGCGTCGAAGGAAGTGTAAAGCCGGACTCCTCCAGTGACAGTTCATACGTTGGCTTCTTCTATTTCGGAAGGTTACCCACAGGTGAAGAAAAAACACACTTGCACTCTAAGAAAAAACAAAAGGAGGAGAGGGGTACCAACGGCGCGTCTTCCTCCCTCTACTGACCAGCCCCCAGCGGACAGGAGAAGAAGGGAGGAACGAGACGCTTTTCTCCTTTTCCAGGCAAACAAGAGAAAGGTTCTGCCCTCCCGCCTCATCTTCTTTCGGATTCGTTTTCTGAGCACGTCGCGCGTGTTATTTAATAAATGTTGTTGAGTTGATTGAGCTTCAGCGGCAGTGAAGGCCGCCTGTAATTCCGTCTCCCAGTCCAAACGTGCAGAACAACTCGGTACGCATTGACGTCTCTACCACTAATTTTATCAAACGATCAAACGAAGCCGTTAGAAACAGCGAAGTTCCGGAGCATGTGCCAGCAACGCTACGTACACTGGGCTAAGATGGCCGCCTCCGGATTGCGGAACGACGTTTCGACGTTGACGACGTTATGGAAACCGCTGAAACTGCGTCCAAGACAGGCAGGGTTTCCTGCCGGGTGCCTGAGTGCCTTCTCTGCTGAGTTCGGTTCTGTTTTCCGATGCCGAGTGCCAGCCGGCAATCAACGTGGTTCTGTATTTCTACGTGTCCCCGACATTTCAGTTTTCAATTTAGTTTATTTTCCAGAGACTGGAGGGACTCTCAGACGAAAAGCTGCTAATAGCAGCTTGACGGGGTCTGAGATCCCGTTACAGAGGCAACAGCGTCAATATGTCTGTTTACACTTCATACAAAATATGATAAAGGAGTAAGTAACAAAGGAGTCGCTATCTTAAGACATACAAAAAAATACAGCAAAGGGGTATCCTATATAACGACAGAAAGGTGTCTACTTACACATTATACAAAATGCAAGTAGTTCAACGCATGAAATGCTCACGTTAAACTTTTGAAAGTGCAAATAATGTAAATTATAATTTGTACGGCTTCGGAGGAACATCCATTTCTCCGGGTGAGTACTGATAATACATTCATGTCTTGTTATTTCGGAAATACTATACAAGAAATCTGTAAATGGTTCATATGATAACCGAATGGAGTAAACGATATTTATATATGTTTTCGATGCGAATTAATTTATATTTAGAAAATAAAGGTTCTTAAGTGTAATTATACGGGACGTTTGCAATATTTAATTTATTTATTTATTTATTTTTACATACTGTAGCCCCGTCGGGGCTATTGCAGAAGTGGGGGGGGGGGAATCTCAATTCAATATTGGATAAGACAGGAACAAACATAAAACATCGTAAAATAAGATCAACCACTGTCAACCGCATACAGAAACTCGTCTGGAGGTAATCAGCGGATGTTACCGTTGTTAAGAATGGAACCTTCGGCAACCTTCTTCCGAGTTTCAACGCTGCGGAAACGAGTCCCGAAACGAGTCCCGACGTGTTCAGGACTGACGCCCACCTGTCGAAGGCTGCCCAAAACGTGTCTCAACGCGTCCGTGACGTCAACGGGACGTGTGTGTGTGTGCGTGTGGGTTCGTGCGCTCCGGAAGGGGAGAGAGGCCTGGCCTAACTGCGGAGAACCTTGGCTATGACTCATTTCTGGCTACGTCGCGGCGGACCCAGCTGCAAAGCACGTGGCGGTCGCACCTGCTGCCCTGGCGGAGAGAGAGGGAGAAAACGGACCCCTATATAAGGCGGGGCGTGGGGGCTCCATTTGTTCTCTCGGATTTGACGACTGTATCGCTACCATGTAATTAAACCGTTCGTTACGTTACCAATTCTCCCACCTCCACTGGACCCCTGGGTTCTTCACTTCGGGGAATGGTCGTCGTCACGAGCAAGGAAGCTCCCGGACGTGCGGCCTAAGCCCCGCCTCGAACAACTGGTTGGCAGCGGTTGGGATCGGACCATGCGACATCGTGCTACATCTGTGGGTGAGCGTTTGGACTTTGCTTTGGGATTCGCCAGGCTTCAGATTATGGGTAATTAATTTTGAACTGCTGGGAATCCTTAGTGTTTGACTCGTGCGCTAGGTTTTTGGTACAACCTCGCGACAAGTTTTATAGCAAAGCCAAAGCTAAAGAGCAGCGATCATGGATCTAATGAGGTTACTGAGAACAGATTTATTCTGTTTATGTGAAGAATTGGGTGTGGAGGTGGAGCAAAAGATGAAGAAATCTGAGATCAGTAAAGCGATTTCAGAGAGCGCGGAAGCAGAGGAAATTAAAATTGCGTGGGAACTGCTTCAGAACGCTAAGAGTGAAGCTGCAGCAAGAGAGGAACGAGAGCGAGAACAGGCTGCAGCGAAAGAGGAACAGGCTGCAGCTAGAGAGGAACGAGAGCGAGAACAGGCTGCAGCGAAAGAGGAACGAGAACAGGCTGCAGCGAAAGAGGAACGAAAACAGGAGCGGGCTGCAGCGACAGAGGAGCGAGCGCTGAAAAGGCTAGAGCTCGAAATTGAACAACAGCGATTAAACTCGCAGAACAGTAGATGGGGCTCCGGTACGAGCAAGTGAGACCGAGTCGTATCAAATGAAGAAGCTCATGCAGCCGTTTAAAGTTGGGGAAGACGTGGGCCTATTCTTAGTTAACTTTGAGAGGACATGTGAGAAGTTGAGCTTCGCCCCAGAAACGTGGCCGCAACGGCTTTTGACTTTGTTGCCCTGTGAGGCAGCAGAGGTTGTCGCGCGCCTTAGTGCTGGAGACGCGGACGACTACGACAAGGTGAAGTCCAGCCTTTTGAAGCGGTACCGCCTTTCTGCCGAGGCGTTCCGTCAAAGGTTTAGAAACGCATCCAAAAAGAGCAGCGAGGGCTACTCGGAATTCGCGTACGGGCTTAAAACCAACCTGATAGAATGGTTGAAGAGCGAGGAAGTGTACGAAAGCCGAGACAAGGTAGTCGAGTGTGTGTGCCTCGAACAGTTCTTTCGTAGCATTCCGCAGTCAGTCAAGCTCTGGGTGCAGGACAGGGTGGGAGTCGACTCTGTCGAAAGGGCCGCTGAGCTAGCCGAAGAGTACGCAACGCGTAGAAAGCTGAGCGGAGAGGAAAGCGAATCCGGCCGAAGCGATCAGCGCAAGACCTTCCGACAGGGTAACGGCTCGCGAGAAAACGGGCCCGAGAAGCCCGAAGCAGGACAAAAGGTCCCAGAAAAGAGCGCAGAACACTCGAACGGAGACGAGGCGCGGAAAAGCCCAACAGGGCAGTTCGAGGCAAGGAAGCCGTTCCTGTGCTACAACTGTCAGGAGCCGGGACACACAGCGGCCAGATGTAAGATACCGCGGGTTGTGTTCTCGTACGTGAACGGTAGTGACAAGGACCTGAAGCTTCTTCGTCCCTATCTTCACGAGCTCCAGGTAAACGGAAAGCCGTGCAGGGTGCTTCGGGACAGTGCAGCGACGATGGACGTTGTCCATCCGTCGTATGTAACGCCATCCTATTTTACGGGAAAGGTAGTTTGGATCAAGCAGCTGCTTGAAAAGCACAGTGTCTGTCTGCCTATGGCGACAGTGAGGGTAACTGGCCCGTTCGGAGAGCTAGTGACAGAGGCGGCTGTCTCGCAAACAGTCCCGTTGGAATGTCCTTATTTGTTTTCTAACCGGTCAGATTTCCTGCTGCGCGAAAGGGGTCAACAACTGGGAAAAGGGCTAGTTCAGTCGTGTACGAGGTCCAAATCGCATCAGGTCGCCCCTGTGTTGACGAGTGATCCAGAGCCAGAGGCAGCTGACGGGGAGCAAGCACTCCCAGAGTTGGAGGCAGAAAACCGGGATGAGAGGGACCAGGTTGTAGAACAGCCTGACCTCGTAGCACTAGAAAGCGTACGCCGTCCCAACGCGCCGGCGAAAAAGGCGGAGGAAGACGGGATCAGTGAAAGATCTCTCGTAGCTCCGGCGTCGCGTAACTTTGGTCCTCTGCTACGAGTAGACAGAGTGTCTTTGACAGTCGAGCAGAAGAGCGACCCTAGTGTGTCAGGGTTTCGCTGTACAGCTCAGGAGATTGCTAGGACCAATGTGACGGGGAATGAAAGAGGCGGATTGTTTTATCGGCGCTATAAAGACCGCATTTTCACGTCTAGAAATCACGTGAAAATCGATCACTACGACTTCAGCGTAAGAAAAAGGAAAGTCAAATTTAACGGCAATGCCGATGGGTTGAGCAGATTTTTCTGACATCACGAAAAATAGTAGGGATGATCTCAGAGGTCTTCGTCATCCACGGGAATGAGGATCTAAGTGGGGGCACTTCGTTGATACCCCAAAATGACCTCACAAATTGCGAAAAGTTTTTGTCTTTTGTCTTTTGTTCTTAGTGACCTCGTTGGAAAAATGAGTTTTTTTGGCGACAGGGGGTCTCGATACCCGGAATTGTACCAAATTTTGGTAATCCGTAATCCAGTCTGGCGGGTCTTTGGCGAATTCCGAGCGTTTGACTGCGGTGTGGCGTGGTGTTGTGGGGGACGTTTCCGCTGATGCCTCCGTTGTGAGAGGTTTGGGAGTTTGTTTGGTGCTTGCAGCGTCTTCTCAAGGCCTACTCCAAGCCCACCTCTTCAGGCCAGCGATTGTACCACCGGCCATTCGAGGTTTCCCTGGCCCCGGAGGGGCTGTTAAGAATGGAACCTTCGGCAACCTTCTTCCGAGTTTCAACGCTGCGGAAACGAGTCCCGAAACGAGTCCCGACGTGTTCAGGACTGACGCCCACCTGTCGAAGGCTGCCCAAAACGTGTCTCAACGCGTCCGTGACGTCAACGGGACGTGTGTGTGTGTGCGTGTGGGTTCGTGCGCTCCGGAAGGGGAGAGAGGCCTGGCCTAACTGCGAAGAACCTTGGCTATGACTCATTTCTGGCTACGTCGCGGCGGACCCAGCTGCAAAGCACGTGGCGGTCGCACCTGCTGCCCTGGCGGAGAGAGAGGGAGAAAACGGACCCCTATATAAGGCGGGGCGTGAGGGCTCCATTTGTTCTCTCGGATTTGACGACTGTATCGCTACCATGTAATTAAACCGTTCGTTACGTTACCAATTCTCCCACCTCCACTGGACCCCTGGGTTCTTCTCTTCGGGGAATGGTCGTCGTCACGAGCCAGGAAGCTCCCGGACGTGCGGCCTAAACCCCGCCTCGAACACCGTGTAGAAGATTCCCATGTTCAATTGAGCTAGGGAAACAAAAAATGTATCTTAACATGTCAGGAAGTGCATGAAAGGGTGAATTGTTTAGGTCATGGTGGCTCCTTGCTGATGACGCTATGTGAAATCTTATGTATGAATCTAGTGAAGTGAGGCGTGGCGTGTTAACTAGACCGCATAGGACTTTGAGGCTCTCAGTGTGACGTCTATTGGAAAAAGGACTTAAGCTTAGAGCAGAAAGGTTAGAGGATGGGGGAAAATTTTTGTCGTAGCGACGGAAAATAAAAGGCACTTCTTTCTTTTGGACTGATTCGATTTTGCTAATATCAGATTATTTCCAAGGATTTGTTTGGGATGAGCGTGCGAATTGTCGAGTTCAGATAAATAATGAAAAACGCCACACACCAGAACGCAATGAATGACAGTCGTCAGGTTGTCGCTTGGTACTACTTAACGCGCGAAGTGTATTGAATAAACTTGCTGACGTCGAGGGTGTTTTATACGAATATGATGCTGACATAACAGCGATAACGGAAACATGGCTACATTCGGGTATCTCTGATTGTGAACTTGTTCCTCCGACTCATCAAATAATACGACACGATCGTTCATCCCGAGGCGGGGGTGTGGCTATCATTGCGAAACACAATGTTTGTTGCTCTGTCTTGGAAGGAATCCAAAACCACGAGAGCTTGTGGTGCAAAGTAGAAGTCGGAAAGGTTGTGTTTGTTCTTGGCGTTGTCTACAGGCCTCCAAATGCACCTGGTGTTTTTTTGGAGACGCTATACGACTACTTATCTGGTGGATTAGTTAGAAATAGAACTAAAGTTGTTGTTGTTGGTGATTTCAATGCTCCCGGAATCGATTGGAATAATTTAAGACTGACCACCTCAAATACGCAAGAAGAGTCAATTTTACTCGACCTACTTTCTAACGTTAACCTTTTACAGGTTGTTACTCAGCCAACGCGGGTTACACCAACAACAAGTTCTATACTTGACTTAGCTTTCGTGAGTCCTTCTATGCCCTGTGAGGTCAGCATACATAAAGGCATATCAGACCACGATCAGACCCGAGGCTACAGTAAAAGCTCCGTCTCGTAAGCTAATACAGGATTTCGGCCGAGCGGACGATGTCAGTATACTCGACTATCTTGAAACAAGATTCGATGCATTCAGCAATTCCTCCGGAAACACAGAATTCCTTTGGCAGATGTTAAGAGACACAGTTGGTTACTGCATCGAGCGCTTTGTTCCGGAAAGAAAAATAACCATTAACAGGCCGCATCCTTGGATATCAAGAGAGGTAATCCATTTGATAAGACGCATTAAAAGACTCCGCCGACGGAGGGCTTGTAACTCGTCAAGTTTTGAAGATCTGTGTTCTTCTTTGAGGAAGAAAATCGTGGAGGGTCGAACAGCCTTTTTTTCACAAACTCTCCCTACCTTTATGCGAGAGTCTCCTCAAAAATTCTGGCGATATCTGTCTCCCTCACGTGCAGTGGTTGAGAAAGTTAAAATACAAAATGTAGTCATACATACTCCAAGGGATATAAGTACCGAGTTTAATACATATTTTCAGTCTGTCTTTACCAGACCAACAAACGCAGTAGACTACCTTGCACCTTCAAGTTGCACTCTTATTCCCATGTCTGACCTAACTGTGACAGCCCAAGGTATCTTCGCTATGTTACTTAATTTAGACAGTAAAAAATCGTCTGGCCCAGATGACATTCCTGCTGCATTTATGAAGAGGTATGCTGAGTGGATGTCAATGTTTCTGTGTATAATATTTACGTCTTCCTTGAAAGAAAAACTTGTTCCAGTCGACTGGCTTTGCGCGCGCGTAGTACCGGTCCATAAGGCGGGCGATAAGCTTTCCGTTTCGAACTACCGACCCATATCTTTAACTTGCATATCTTCCAAACTTCTTGAGCACATTGTAAACAAGCATATTGTTGATTACCTCGAGAGCAACAATTTTTTTACTGACTCCCAGTATGGTTTTCGGCGTAATCGCTCTACCACTACCCAGCTCGTTTGCACCGTGCATGACTTAGCAATCATTCTTAATGAAAAAGGGCAAGCTGACGCGGTTTTTATCGACTTCTCGAAAGCCTTTGACACTGTTCCCCATGATGCACTACTTTTTTAAATTAAGAAAAGCTGGTATTAAGGAAGACCTGGTGCAGTGGATAAAGTGCTATTTGTACAACCGGAAGCAATATGTTGAAATCAATGGTTCCCGTTCTCCCTCCCTTGACGTTTTTTCCGGTGTCCCCCAGGGATCAGTCGTAGGCCCGTTATTATTTCTTGTCTATATAAATGACATTGTGAACGATATCAATAAAAAAATCCAGATCAGGCTTTTTGCTGACGATTGTGTCTTGTGTACGAAAGTGGAGAGTGTCGAGGACCAGATTATGCTCAACAACGCCCTGGGTTCGGTGTCTGAATGGTGCAAGAAATGGCAGATGAAACTTAATCTACAAAAAACGGTAGCGATCACATTCACTAAGAAAAAAAGCTCCCTAAGTTTTGAGTACCTTTTTGATAGCTCCCCCGTTACCAAGGTCGACTCCGTGAAATATCTGGGAGTAACGCTCACTCCAGGCCTTAGCTGGAGCATGCAAGTAGATAATATATGCTCAGCTGCCTTCCGAAAACTTTGTTTCATTAGAATAAAACTAAAGCTGGCACCAACATCCACTAGACTAACCGCCTATAAGACCCTAATAAGGCCAATGTTGGAGTACGCCACTGTAGTATGGGATCCTTATACCAAAGTTGATTCTTCTAAAATCGAACGTATACAAAACCAGTGTCCCACGATTTGTGTACGGCAGGTACAAAAGGACGGATTCTATCACTGAGATGTTGTCATTGTCAAACATAGAGCCTTTGTGCGCCCGACGTAAGTTAGCTAGGCTAAAACTTTTGTACTGTATTGCGAACAGGCAAACCGGTATCGATCCTACCATGTATTTGCTCCCTCCCTTCAAGCACTCCAGTAGAATAAACAACTCGCACCACATTCGACCCTTTAGATCGTCATCCAATGTGTTCAAGTTTTCTTTATTTTCCAGAACTGTAGATGAATGGAATCTTTTACCTGACAAGATTGTTGCGTGTACGACCGTAGAACAATTTGTTGATGCATGTTCTTCGCATTTCTAACACGCTAGCGTGTTTTTTTCGTTATATATCAGTAATGTTGTAGTCATGATTTTAAGATTCAACCTATCACTAGCGTTCTTGCTTATTTCTTTATGTGCTCTGTTGCGCTTATTGCAAGACGCTATCAGTGGCCCCATTGTTATGTTATCCATACACCCTTTAAACCTGTGTATTTTGTTTTTCTTTCTTTTTTGTGACCTCCAGTGTACCACATTTGTTGATTTACTCTGTTTAGTTATGTCTTTTCTTTCTTGTTGTCCCACCCTGCTTGGGCCTGAAATGGCCTGCAGTATGAATAAATAAATAAATGATTGAACCGTACTCGAGGATAGGGCGTATTAGTGTTTTATATGTCAGAAGTTTGGTTTCTTGCAGGGCAACAAGTAGGGTACGTTGAAGATAGCCGAGTTTTAAGTGCTTTGTTACAGGTGGAATCGATGTGCATTGACCAAGACATGTCTTGCGAGAAAAGAAGACCAAGGTACTTGCATTCAGAAACTCTTTCCAGTGTATAGCCATTGAATGAATATGGGAACATGGAAGGGTGCGTACGCTTAGAAAAAGACATTAAGGCGGTTTTGCGAAAGGGTATGGTCATTTGCCAGGTGTTACACCAGGTGCAGAAGCTTGCAAATGAGCTGTTAGGAAGTTATGGTCTTCAGGGAAGTTAATCGTGTGGTACAGGAAGCAGTCTTCAACGTAAAGACGTAATTTAGTGGCGATGTTACGTGGTAAATTATTGATGCAGAGCAAGAAAAGAAGTGGACCCAGAACGGAGCCTTGTGGGACACCTGATGACACATCGGCAATAGAAGACTTTGTCGAGTTAAAACATGCATACTGCGAGCAATTGGAAAGAAAACTTGATATCCAGTTAACGAGGGAAGGGTTGTTTAGTATAACAATAAGTTTGTGCAAAAGTTTACAGTGAGGAACGGTATCGAAGGCTTTAGGTAGGTCTATGAATATCGCATCCACTTGGTTGTCAATGTCAAGAGACTGAGTGATGTCGTGAGTAAATTCAGTTAGTTGTAAAATTGTGCTGTAACCACGTCGAAACCCGTGTTGAAGGTCACATAAAATGTTGTTAGTTTCAAGGAACACCATGATGTGTTTGTAGATTATGTGTTCTAATAATTTGCATAAATGAGATGTTAAAGATATTGGCCTGTAATTAGTTAATAAATGCTTGTCCCCGGAATTATACAATGGAAGGACTTTTGCAAGTTTCCAAGACGAGGGAACTGTTGCGGTTGACAGCGATTTCTGAAAAATAATAGCGAGGTACCAACTAGTCCAAAAAGAATTCCAAACAAGAAATGAATTATGAATGTTGTCAGGGCCAGGGCTTTTTTTAGTATCTAAATTCAACACCATATTTAGCACGCCCTCATCACACACAGTTACATTACCAATTGTAGAATGTGATTCATTAATGAAAAGAAGAATTTCGAAATTGTCCATTGTAAACACCGATTGGAAGTATGTATTGAACGCAGTGGCGATTGTTAGTGGGTCGCTACTGGCTACGTCGTGAATTGTAATAGAGTCTGAATTAGAACTACCGGTTAAAATCGATTGCCAAAATTTGTGTGGGTTGCTTTTCATTAAATTTTGCAGTGTAACTCGAAAATAGAAGTCCTTCGCTGAGTTAGTTATAAGTCGAAGTTTCTCCTTCGCTTCGTTAAACTGGGCAATCTTCTCTGGATCAGCGGAACGTCTTGCACACCGGAGTCATTGACACGACGTGATAAATGCAATATTTCTCGTGTTAGCCAAGGAACGGAAACATTTTTTTTTTTTTTTTTAGTTTTGGTAGGTTCGAAACGCTGGATACAGAGTCCAACAATGTGTTCGAAAAAACTAACCAGAGAATTCACATCACTGGAGATACTGAGCTGCTCGAAGTTATCAAAGGAACCACTTAGTGTGTCAATAATTGACATATCGTCTGCATGGTTAAAGTTACGAAACATGGAATAAACAAGACGCGTTTTTGGAACGGAACAAGCGATCGAAACCAAAACAGCCTTGTGATCCGATATGCCACATCAACGACCTCACAATTAAAACCGTTTTCAAAAAGAGGTGAACTAATGAAAACCAAGTCGAAGACTGACGTCTGTCTAGTAAGTGCAGGACCACTTGTTTTAGACCACATGAGAACGAAAAGTTTAGCAACTCTCTAGATATTGGAGCATCGTGACCGGTAACTGATGAAGAAGACCACTGGAAGCCAGGAAGATTGAAATCGCCCATATAGATTAGGTTTGAAGAATATAAATTGTGCGTGTGCATAAAGTCACATAGGGCGTGTGTCTGATCGATACGGGAACCAGGCGGACGGTAAACGACGCCAATTACTCTGGACATACTTTCAAGGTAAAGCTTGCACCGTACTGATTCAATTTCGGAGGGTTCTTGAGTCACAGAGAACTTTATGTCGGACCGTAAGAAAAGTGCAACACCACCGCCTCTACCGCGATTTCTATCGCCTCTACCCACACAATAACCCGGCGGTGTTATATCGGTATCGTATATGCCGTCATGTAGCCATATGTATCCGTGACGCCAACAACGTAAGCGCAGTGAGAAGAAACCAATGAGAGAAACGCAACATCTTTTTTTGAAGCAAAATGATTTTATGTAAGCTTGTTTTAGTAGTGGTTCCCCAAACCAAATGACAGTAGTTAAAGTGAGAGTTAAACAAGGCGTTTTATATCTTCCGTTTAATATTCTTTGGTAAGAAATTGCGGCACCTGGCGATCACACCAACTTCCTGGGACAACCTTTTGATTAAATAATTAATATGAAAGTTCCATGACATGGTGAACAGAACAGCGCACAAAAAGACTGTTCACCATGTCATCATAGCAACTCGCCCAACTTACAACACTTCCATGACATATCCTCAGAAAAATATGCATCTAGTCTTTTATGTTGCATACATACCGTGTGTTCGCGTATCAGTGGTGTAACAAGATGAGATGACGTAAACTCTCGGGCATTGATGCCGCTGGTCGGGCCGTAATCGGAGGGGGGGGGGGGGGGGGGATCGTAGATTGACATTCTGCTTTACATTAAACAGTTGAAGACCGCTTGAGGAATTACGGTGCAATCGATCGACCTGCGGATAGTCATGTTGGAACGCTGGTCTGGACCGTAGCTCTTATTGTACAGTGGCCAATGTGACTGTGCTCTGCGTTGTCCTGTTGTCTACAACCCGAGAGCAATTGCGCTCTAGAGAAAGGACTGAACAGTATGGAAATATGACGGAAAGTACTATATTTACAGTGTGGAATTTAAGCATTAAGGAAGGATGGTAGGTAAAATCGACAAAAAAAAAAGCTATCCTTTATTTTGCTGTTTAAATATACTACGGTTCCTGGAGAAACTGCCCTCCAAGTGGCGCGCTGGGATGAGCGCTAGACGCTTTCAAGCTCACCATGGCGTAGTTCCGTACACTTAAAGGGGTACTCCGCTGATTTTTTGAGCTACCTCAACTAACTATATTTTCTGACTCCCCGGCCTTTACCCTTTCCAGTATGCTATTTAGTATCGCGAAATTCATATTAGATATTGTGAAATCGGCAAATGAAAATGATGCACAAACCAACATTCAAATATACCCGCACGTTTCAGTGCTGTGACGTCAGTGGCAGGCAGACTTGCCAGTCGAGCAAGCAGTCCGAAAAATAGAATATGCCAATCATTTGATCCGTGCTGGCGCGCGGGTACTGGAGCGAGCTTCCAAAGCATTTAATTGACACCATGAAACTGCTTGAAATCAGTTGGGAATAAATTGTACAGCCCAAAAAGTGAGCCCCTGCCTTCCATTGACGTCACTTTTTCGTTGTTGCCAGTAGAGATTTTCAGTTTGAAAAACACGGTGAGGACCAAATTTGTAAATTCAATAACTTCGTGAAAAAGAATTATTTTGACCTAATATTTGGGATACTATTTTAGCGATGTTGTTTGGCGAGTTTAGCAAAATTTCGAGCAAATCGGGGACCATGAAGAAATCGCCGGAGTACCCCTTTTTAACACCTGCCGCAAGTCGCCACTTTGACTGCATTCAACTTGATCGAAAAGCGATTTCCCTACCCCTGAAACATTGCTTCCATCTGAGTGAATTCCCCCTCTACGGAGATTACTTCAAGACGACAATTGCAGCCGCACGCGAAGAGCACAAATAGAAAAACAAGTACTATAATAAAAACAATCTGGCTACGACGTGCCGTGCGGGGAAGAAAACACATGGCTTGGAACCGCAGTGGAGCGGCTTAATTTATTGATTCATCCTTTAAGCCGTTCATACAACTCTCAGAGGTATAACATTACTGAAACAAAAAATGAACATGCTGGAAATGTTAGTTATTGCTTAGGTGGTCACCGAAGAAATCCGTACATTCAGAACGACCATGTATAAAATACGGAAACGCAGAGCTTGGAAGTAGTGACCGGGTTAAAGTCCGTTGAAACTAGGGACGCAGCGAACTTTTTTCGAACCGAAGGTTCGATGATCGAATCAAGCGGTTCGAAAGGTTCGAAAGATTTCGAATTTTCGAACTTTTTATATCGAGAAATTCGACGGAAGTCGATTTTTCGAACTTATTAAACTAAGATGTTCGACGCTTTTCGAAATTTCGAACTTATTACGCTGCAAAATTCGATGTTCGTCGAACTTTCAAACTTGATAGACTAAAAAATTCGATGATTTTCGAACGTTCGACCTTTTTGCACTAAAAAGTTTGAAGCTTTTCGAACTTTCGAACTTCCTACGCTAAGAAAATCGATAAGTTTCGAACTTTAGAACTTATTAATCTAAAGAATTCGAAAATTGTCGAACTTTCGATTCCTGAAAAATCTAAAGTTCGACGAACTTCAAAATTTTAGGGTAAAGTTCGAAGTTCGTCGAACTTCGAAAGATCGGCAGGCGGTTTCATTTGGATTCAAGCAGTGAGGTACATTCGTAATTTTTTTTTTTCAATTTTACATGCGGTGGCGCATTCCTTGCGAAAGATAATGCCGTTTATTCCAATCATCTGGCATGCTTGGTTTTAAAGAAATAGATTCCCGAAGGAGCGAGGAAGGACGACGGGTTTTTGACAATTGTCCTTTGTGCCATATTTGAAGCGCGCTATAGCCGAAGCTACTTTTTAAGAATGATCTATGTATAGCCTAGGTAAGTGTCGTCTTAAGATATGATTATTGTTATTCAAGACGAGTTTCGAAGAAATATCCAAATATGTATCTACGGGCAATTATGCCCTAAACGTGGTAATTTGTTTCATCTACATTGTTTGAGGTATCGCATTTAAATTAACACCGACGACAGTACATAATCATTACCATCTGCAGAATACAAAATAATGTATTTATTGTTTTTTCACGTTGAGGAATAAATTAATTCATGGGAGAGGATTTCTAAAATGGTTTAACACGTCATAAAAAAAAAAAAAACAATTTTAATTTTTTTTCTCATTTCACGTTCCTGTGACGTGTTTCTTTTGGCCTGTACACATTTTGGTAGAAGAAACTTGTTTCATAGTTTTGGGCCTCTGAATATGCAAGAATACAACACTTCCGGCGGGTTCTTGATAGTTTTGTTTGTTTGTTTGTTTTTTGTTTCTCTCCAGCTTTTCATTTTTGCATTTGTTGTTATGCTTATTTATCTATTATTTTTTTACCAATGGCACAGTTATTTAGGTCGAAAGCACATAGCTTTGAACTTCCGAGCCACCGAACATGTGACGAGTACTGCCTTCTGACAACGAGTTTCTAACAATGACCATCTACGCGATCTTTTATGCAGTGAAGAGCGACAGTAGCTATACATATGCCTAAATAATTTCGGATTAAAATAAGCTCGACCATGCCCTCTTTCCCCGCATTGTTTACTTTAACAGTCCGAAATATCTGGGGGGGGGGGGGGGGAGAGACTGGAGCGCCCGTTTTTCCTCTTCCGACGCCACTGCTTTGGTAGAACGCTCCTCGACCTCAAGTTGTATCAGCTTCTGTGCTTTTTGCTCGGCGTTTCTTCCGTCCCGGAAAATAAACCTCCAAAGCAATTACAAACTAAAAAATTGTCAAGGTGCAGGCCAGCTGATATATGTTGATCATGATGCAAAATCCCGAGACTGAGAATTAAATTCGCAAGAAATAGTGTAAGAAGAAAGAAAAAAGGGGACAGGATAACGCCTCGAACTCAGCTGAGTTGAGTTTGAGACGTTGTCCTGAGCTGACTTTTCAGCTGAGCTGAGTTTGAGACGTTGTCCTGAGCTGAGTTTGAGACGTTGTCCTGCCCCCTTTTTTCTGTCTTCTTACACTTTTTCTTACAAATTTCATTCCCAGAGCTGAGTTTGAGGCGTTATCCTGTCCCCTTTTTTCTGTCTTCTTACACTTTTTCTTTCAAATTCCATTCCCAGAGCTGAGTTTGAGGCGTTATCCTGTCCCCATTTTTTCTGTCTTCTTACACTTTTTCTTTCAAATTTCATCCCCAGTCTCGGGGTTTTGCATCATGTACAAACTAAACTTACTATATGCCAGCGTCACTTGGGCGGCGTTCGATCGGATTACTACCAGCGTGCAAGGGAGTAAGGAGGCAGTTTGCCAGATCGCTTCAATGTTTTTCTGAGCCTCAACCACCTGCCTGCCCCTGGCCGTTTCAAACTGGATGAGTATCGTTAAACAGTGCGTTCGTGTGGTCACTACTTCGTGATGCACGTTAATGACCACCCCGGGCTGGCGGTCACAATTACTGATCTATGGTCAAACGTCACTCTGCGCTGGCAAATATTCCAACACATCCGGGAAACTCGTCGTCTCATTTAATTACCTGACCAACTTCGCGCAGTCTAAATATCACACCCGAACTTTTCTAAACCTGATTTCGTGAAAACCAGTGAGGCGTGAAAACGTTATTTGAAACTGAAACTGTGGCGGAACATTAAAACCGGACCTCGAAGTTTGCGCACTTGGACTTCAAAGAAATTGGAAACCTTAGAAGTTTTTTTTTTTTTCAAAATTAGCCCTGAAAGAGAATCGAAACTTTCGAACTTTTCGAAATGTATGTAGAAAGAAATTCGAAATCTTCGAATTCATCGAACTTTATGTTTATAAGAATTCGAAACGTTCGAATTTTTCGAATTTCAGATCCAAAGAAATTCGAAAGATTCGAATCTCTCGAATTTTCAAGTTAGGAAAGTTCGAAATCTTCGAATTTCTCGAACCTCAAGTAAAACAATATTCGAAATAATCGAACCCGAACTTTTAGAAACCGTGAAAGCTTCGAACTTTTCGAATTCGAAACTCCACGATTTTTTAAAGTTGCGAATTTTTCGAATTCGAACCTTCGTACGGTCGAAAATATCGAAACCTTTTGATTTCGAACATCAGTTCGGTTCGAAAATATCGAAACCTTTCGAATTCGAACCTAGGGTGGTTCGCGGCATCCCTATACCTGTTTTCACCTCAAGAAAAAAGTACGTTTTGCGCATTGTTCCTACGCGGCGCGAAATAGTGCTTACGAGATTCGGTTGTTGGAGGAAAAAGCGATGCTTTTGACGTTTGGAACGTGTACGTCTTGATAAGATAACATATATCTAATCTAAAATTCACCTACATATGTCTTCATTATCCACATAAAGGGGGAAATTAGTAATATTCCGCGAGGAGCCGAACTTGTTTTACTTCGGTTCTTGAGGTGAAAACAGGTATAGTTGAAACTCAAGAGGGTAGGGCGAGGGTAAGTGTGGCCGGGGAGGAGGAAGCAGACGGAACGCTAATGAGAGAAGGAGGTTTCCCCCTCTCATCTCCGGCGTTCCGTCTGCTTCCTCCTCCACGGCCCGTCTTACCCTCGCCCTACCTTTTTGAGTTCCAACGGACTATAGTGTGCTATTGCATTGATATTTGTATGTGCCGTGTGTGTGTCTGCGCTCAATGTATATGTTCAGCTGATGCTAGTGGTGTGCGCAATTTTTCTACATGTGTGCATAATAATGGTGCCCGAAGCGTAATGGTGGCGTGAGCAAATAATCATATTTTTGTAGTACATGAATAGGGCGGTACCTAGCGCCACCTAGCCTACCTAGCAACTTGCAATTATTCTGCTTGACCCTGCCATCGGTGGCAAGCGATCTAACCAATTTAACCTTCTTTCACGCTTCGCCATAATTTCTTGTTACCATGGAACAATGAGCCAAGTAGGCTGCTTCGAATTTGCTCTTCTTGAGAGCGGCTTTTGGTTTCGTGAATGGTTTACCTCTCCTCCGTGATGTGCGGTTGACGAAGGAATTGTGGCTCGAGGAATAGCAAAGGTAGGACGTGGAGTGCGCGAAGTAACTGGGTACCGGTTGTCTCCGTTTAACATCGCAGTGCTGACGATGAGAAGACTGAGTGACTGCTTTCGAAACGCAAGTTTCTTTGCCTGCGGAGGGAAGCTGGCCTCGGAAATAAATACAATTTTATTTGCTGCTCCTCTCGCCCCGAGCAATAGACGTAGCGTCCTCGTTAAGCCATATTGAGCTCGACTTCCTCGATTCGGGGCCGCCATAATGAGATGCAGGCGACGCAGGATCTTTACTCCCCTGCTTTCAGGACGAAAGTTTCTCCCTTTCTAAAGAAAGATAGGTTACAAGAGCGTTCCTCCTTTTAGGTATGACTATAGTGAGCCTTTTTTCTAAGAGTGTGGGACGTTCGGGTGATAGAGACGGATTTAATTGTTACTTACAAAATTACATCGCGCGCGAGCATGAGACGCTCGCGGTATACCCAGTGAGCACGACCATAGCCCCCTCTATACTCACAAAGACTGACAGTTCGACGACGGAGCCATAGAGTGCCCGGTCGCAGATTTAGAGCGCGAGGATCTGGTAGCACAGATCATTTCTCGGGAACCTGGACGTCAGCGCACAGCTTTTGGAGCGGCGAGGACCCGAAACATGATTTTCAAACCCGACGAGAAAAAAAGCGATAGCGCCAGGAACACGAGGAGCACGAGCGGATATTCCATCGCTCGGGAAAAGTGTGTTTCGGCGTCTCGCCGCAGCGGGGCGCCCGTCACGTGGCTCTCCTCTCATCCGTTGTCTGCCGCTCTACCTTTTCCACTTCGGCGGCCGCTTCTCGTGGCGATCTGAAGGCTTTGTCAGTATAGAGGAGGCTATGGCACGACACATGTACAGTGCTAAAATACACATGAACAAAAAGAAACTGACGCGCAGTCGCAGGCCGGCTAAACGTTCCAAGTTCAGATAAGTCGTCAACATACGCGAAGTGTAAAACCGAGTAACATATTTTACGCCAATCACGATGTCTTTATACAGCCACACGCTTGTTCCGCTCAGATTTAGGAGCATCAATTCATTCGTACGTACGTGAAGTCACACGCAATCGGCACTCGATGGTTTTCTACAGTTGCGATGTGCACCAACGCGAGCACCAGCCGGCGTATACGAGCAAATGCATCGCGATCATGCTTTGTGGGAGTGTTTAACAACGCACGTATCAACAGCCTTACTCCGTTCAGCAAGAACGTAACGGCGATCTCGGATAATCGCCGATTTTTCGGCAAAGACGATCAGAACCGAACGCCACCATGACGCGACCACGCCACGCTCACGCATGCTCGCACTCGTCGAGCGCCACTCGGTAAACGCGAGCAACGCGAGCATCACGGGGTCTCATCTGCAAGGTTTGTTTTGGTTTGGCACAGGCAAGGAGGTTAGAAGCTGCGTGATTGGCTGTAGAACCATCAACGTCCGCGAGCATCACGGGATCGGGTCCTTTAGTTGAAAAGGTTTCTTTTGGTTTTGCGCAGGGGAGTGAGAAAGCGTGGTAAAGGGGCGAGCGTCAAGAGGCTATGGCTTGCGGGAGCTACGGGGCTGACGTCATGCCCTCTCCCTGTGTTCTAACCTCCATAATCCACAGGGACACACGCACATCTCGTACACTTTTCTGGGCTTAGCGAACACCACATATTAGCAAAGAGTTAATATAATAATCTAGAGGAAAAGGTCCCATGCATTGCAGCCGCTTCAGGATGGCTGGGCATAGACGCGGACATCGCTGGTACCATGGGTGGTCCCGATAAGCCTAGATCACTGGAGAAGATACTCAAAGAAGCAGGAAACATCACTTGCAAGGTCTCTGCCTATTGTATCTCTAGCTTTATTTTGTACTTACTTGGTGGAAAACAGCGGCGTCGCGCGTTGTATAAAATCAAATAAAGTTGACAAGCGCTCGAACGACTTTATGTCGTCTCGGCAAAACAAACACGCCCAACCTATCGTCTGTTTTCTTTTTCGGCTCTTCTGTCGCTCCCTTTCTCGTTCTTTCCCTCGGGACCACCCATGTCAACGCTCAGGATTTTGCCGCGTTCTGCTCCCGTCTTTACCCCAGACTTGTGCTCGTTACTTGAAAAATGTAATGAATTACCGTTACAAATTACTTTCGCTGAAAAGTAACGAATTACTTTACTCGTTACGTTAACAAAATTACTTTCACGTTACTTTTTCCGCAGACTTATCTAGAAAACAATAGAAACAATTTTTGATATTTTTCAAATATGTTCTGCAACACTACTTTTCATTTCGCATACTCCCCTATAGACCATATGCAAAAAGAAGCGCCATCTAGTGTATTCATGATCAACGATCAGATTTCCTCCATATTGGGGGGTTCCCGTACCGACGATTTCGCCCGAAAAACAATAGTCCCGGCAAAGTGTAAGTCGTAGAACTAAAATATGATCACCTGCTGCAAGTCCAGTACGAACCCTTCACAGGACGTCTTCGAGAAATACCGTTCATTGACCTGGATGGCCCAGTTCACTGCTTGAGTGACGAGTCTTGCGACCTCGTTGCTGACAATTCCTCTTTCCTGAATTTGGCGGTCGTCTTTCTTTTCTTCTTTGATCCGAAACTAACCAGCAACCATTGAGTGTACAAATAAACTGCCCTAATATCATGAAAACCGAGTTAAATGCAGATGCGCCTCGTCCACAACTGGAAGATGTGATAAACCCCCCAATATGGCGGCTCCTAATGGCATGATGATGATAGCTGGCAAGGATTTCGCATATGGCCTATTATGGCAGTCCTTGTAAAAATAAAATATTTTATTTAAGAGAAAGAATGTAGATGCACCCCGTTCACCTGTAAGCTGACAAGGCACCGAAAGCTGCAACCACACCCGCCATCCCGCTAGCTTACGGCCTCCGGAAATGATCCCTGGAATTGTGCAGACAAAGCTAGCGGTGCGCACGCTCAGTAGCAACGTCTACCTCCGCAACGAGATTCGGGGCTAAAGAAGCGATCTAAGAAAGCTCCCTTTTGACTCGGGTTTTTCGCCTGTTATTCACAAGAAAACAAAAACTTGGTTCTAACGTTACAATGTAAGCCAAGGCATAATGCAGGTGTCCCACCTTACCTTGACGTGTTTCCGTAGATTAGACTTTGTTGTTCTAGCTGATGAGAATGTATGTTTTTCGGCAAGCAAAGTATGCATCGAAGCTCTAGGTTTCCGTTCTCCTTAATGCCCTTAATTTCGAACATCCCGTTAAGAGATGGTCATGGAGACGACGGACAAAGTGACCGCTATCGAGCTCTGGCGATCGCTGCTCGCGTACATCCAGAACCCTGCAGCTCCCCCTGTCGACACGCGGCTTCAAGGCATTGAGCTCTCCACCACTGAGCCCAGACAAAAGTCCAAGCATGAACCTACCGTACATCTATCATCTGATGCCATCGCACCAACCGGGCCAACAAATAAGAATGGCCCCCTGTCCCCCGCTCCTGTACCCTAAACCCTTTCACCGCAGCATTTCTTAATGCAAAAAAGTGAAATAACGTTCCTACCTACCTACCATGACCGAAAACTCGACGAGTCAGAGAAAAAGCGGCGGTTACGGGTTATCCATTGTTAGTCGGTTTTCACTTTCATACCAATATTCTTGGAGGTCAGGTGTGGGGAGGGCATAGAGAGCTAGAGAAGCGGTGGCCATCGGTCTCACAAAACAATAGAGTATCACACCACTTTTACTCGTTCTCTCTCTCTCTCTCTCTGTCAGCAATCCTTAGATTGCCTACCCCCCCCCCCCCCCCTCTTTCATGTTGACAAGTAAGGACTGGACTCGACCATCATGCCCAAACAAGTAAACCAAAAGAATTATCGTCCGTACGCTCGAAGATGATGCTCTTAGCCTCGCGCCGGGCACTTTTGAGCCCTGCCTCAAGATCGTGCCAGAATACAGTAGCGCTCATCAAATGCAGAGAATTCGACTCCCTCGCGCGAGGCTACATCGTCTGTTACGCGAGTTGTGAACCTGCGAATCGAGGGGGCACGGACCCGCGTTTGATGTCTGTGCAGGTGGCGGGAGACGTCGAAGAAGTTTGAAAGAATGAACCGGTGTAAAAGACAAAAACAAATAAACACGAAGAGCTTTCTCCTGCCCGGGAGAAGAAGAAAAACACGATGGAAGGCAACGGAGAGCTTACTCGGCGTTGTTGTACTTGATCTTTGTCTTTCGTATATTTGTACATGCCTTGCCCGTTTTTCTAGTTGTTCTAGTGACCGGTCATACAAAATATCGATAAAAACTCTGAGCGGCAATCACAAGGCTTGTTTTCCTGACCAACATTGTTTGCACTCAGCACTGTGATGTGCTGAGTGCAAACAGTGTATATAGATCAGATTGTACAATCTGATCTATACGCACCTTCGTACTATGATCAAATATGGTCTAAAATAGCGCTTACCCTAGTGGAAATGTTCGGCATAGCTTGGCGTTTGAGGTTTGTTCTTAACGAGAAACCGGTCAATTCAATTTAGCATCACCCCTGCTAATTGGTGATTTTTTGTTAAATATAACAAAGTAGTATTTCATACTCTACTCGACATTGCAGCTACTTAACTGCACTTTCTGACGGTTTGCGTGCGCAATCTTCATAGTTCGCCACGCTCCCCTGTGTACTTCGTTTTTGTCCAGCCCACAGACACATAAAATTGTTGTTCATCACATAAAAGAGGCAATAACAGACTTCTATAAGTTAGAGAAGTTAAATATGTGTAAGGAACCCATAGCTATTTAAATCAGCTTCAATGAAAAAACAAATTGTTTAAGGCTCTCCCAATCACTTATAAAAACGCCGGTCACTTTCCGGCGTTTTATCGAGGATAAAAACGCCGGAAAAGATTTGCAGAGCATAATTCAGATAATATGGGGGGTGCATTTACTTATGCTGTAAATTTCTAAGGTTATCGGCCCTTTATTTATGGTGTCAAATCTTCAGGCAATAATTAAATATATTTTTATGGTCATCAATAAATTTGACTGTATGAAGTTCCCATAAGCGCTTGAGACCGACACGGGAGGACGATATTCGAACATACGCCAGCTGCTGAGTCTGCGGAAATGTGCTTTTTTGTTCGCCGTTTGGCAGTGTGAAACACCAGGTTGTGGGGTATAGGCAACCTGCAATGCAGTTTGGTACTACACGTTGCGCCATCTAGCGGTTGCAAAATAAAGAAACTGGGTAGGCCAGGCCTGCGCGGGCCGCGGGGGCTGCGGGCGGGCGCATGCAGAAACCACGTGTGTACTTTGCATTTTGGATCGGCGTGAGCTTTTTTGGAACCATTTTTCGTAAAAGTAAGTCCCAACTTCACGTCTCTATGACCTCACCGGGTTCCTGTAACATCTCGCCTACTCCTAGAGTTACCCCAAAAAATAAACGTTGCTACTGCTGCGTGAAAGACGGCCACAGTCGCGAAGGTGACTGAAGCGTCAAACTTTACCGCTTTCCTTCGAGTTCTTGGGAAGCGACAAGGCGACAGAAGTGGATTACTGCAGTGCGACGCATCAAGTAAGTGAATTTTACATTAATTGTTGAAGTGAACGAAAATAGATGTGGAGGTTTTTAAAGTGGTCTGACGAACTCGTTTTGCAGACTAGTCGGCAAAATAACTTACATATAAAAGTTGTTTTACGAGTCACTTGGACAACCACATAGAGAAATACGGCAGGAACAATCGGGCCGATTGTTGCTTCGCCTGGCCTGCCTGGCTTCGCTGTGACGTCGAGAATCAGGCGATCAGGTCTTCAAGCGAGAGGTCCGTCGGCCCGTTCCGGCATTCGTCGTAGTTGTACGCGTGCATAGCCGTTCGGCACGCGCGGTCGCAACCAAACCTGCAAAATTTCAAATAGTGGATTTTCGTAGCACAAAGTTTTGTTTGTTTCGCCAACCAAATTTAATGCTGAGTTTGGTAACAAATGTGACGGCGTGCAGAAAACAGGATGCAAAAGTTTTTCTTTGGAAAAAGCTCATGCGAAGCGTAAATATCCTCACACGTACACTTTGTTGCCTGTCGCCTTTTTACAGAGGCGTGTGTACTGTTCTCTAGCATGCAAAGTTTGGTTCTAATTGCCCACATTTTATTTTAGTGTGCGGGGCGTCGGGAGAAGAAGAGGACGGTCGAGCGAGGCGCGAGCGGGGGCCAGCCGGTGAAGAAAGAGGAAGAGCGTGCTGCACGAGGCTGGGGCCGGGCAGGAACGATAGATCCGTTCTGGCTGGTCTGGCCCATGGCGAACCCTGGAGAATTCCACCAGCGAGGTTCGGATCAGGACCGGCGGAAGCGGCGAACCTTGACCCATGACTACGCATCCCAGAGTGGTTCCGCAGCGAGACTCTGGCTGTGATAGCCCGGAACAGCTAGCCTACGCAGCACTGGCGTGGGAAGGACGATCCGCAGGCCTGCACACGGGCTCCGACTGTGAGCTCTGAACGACGGGCGACAACTAGGGTCGGCGGGTCCGGACTGCCGGCTCTCGAAGACGGGCAACCGGGATGTACAATAAACCCATTCGCTGCCTTCTCGTTGTGCTGTCTCACCTCCTGGGAGACGAGCGAAGCACAGACCGATCGGGCGGCCACAAGTAGTGAAGACAGCTCAAACTGGTGTCCAAATGACGACTCTAGAATATTCTCTAAACACTTGGACCTATCAAGGCACCCGATGGTCTTAAAAAAAACGCATAAAAGAACCAGGGACATGGCACGCAGGGATGCAGGTGCACACGGGGACTGCGAAAATCGGGGTCGCCGCCGCTCGCAACGGCCCGACGGCCAGACTGGCCGCCCCATTAACAGAGACGCCTCCGCTTGTGGCGCTGAATGCAGTACTCTCGTGGCGCCGCCTGGCCATTGCCGGCTCCCTATGCCAAAAAAGACTGTGTGCTCATATAATAGATCGGAATACACGAAATGTTCAGAAAGAGATATAATAAATGGTATTCTTCAAAAATAATCTCGTACACAAAGCCTTACTGCAAAAGAAATACTTAGAGATTCAGGCAGTGATATTCCTAATTACACATAAATAGCGCGACGGACGGACAATATATTTGATATAAATCACATTTGGACATCGGCTTGCACGATTTGGAAACTTCACAAAATACCGTCTCAGGTGGATGTTATATTCGGCTTTACGTGCGTTTGATTTGTGCCCTCACTTTACAACTCTGTGCTTTATCAGTCATGCGCGCTCTAACATTTTATTAGGCTGGCGCACATCACCGCGAGACTGCTATATATATTGCACAACGTTACAATTTGGACATCCCTTTTTGCTAGAATTGAGAACATCGCATTTCATCGGAAAATTGATCTGTTTAACATGGTTTGAACGTAACATCATCGCACTGTAATTTCGCGTTCTGGTAAATTCGAGACTCTGGCTGTGGTACGCGGGTGGCAATATCACTGATAGATGTTACAAAACATTTCTGGGACAACGAGAAAGAGGTCGCTTTAGCTATTAGGGAGGAGATCAGACCGTGGCGCCCCAAGTGGTTAACTTTAGAACTAGATGGATGGGGACAACAAATACAATGACTCAGCGCTCAGCTGACTTAATCGAACGCGGTGTCAGCGTTCGGCTGAAGTTTGTGTTCCCCAGTGAGGGGGAGGAGGGGCTCATTTGTTACCACTCCGGCCTGCATGAACAATGCTTATTCGAGGTTAGAATGTTCTACGCGCCGAACCTTCTACGCCGATTGTTCCAGAAGCCCACGCGTGTACATTAGGGGCTCTGCGTGGCGAGCCGGAGTCAGTCTCGCCCAGTGTTGGACAAAAGGGACAAAATACTCGATAAAAGTATTTAAGTTAAGTTACTAAATACCTGCTTCATAAAGTATTTAAAATACTACTCAAGTTACTTTCATTCTAAAGTATCTTGAGTAGGATACAAATACTTAGAAATGTAATTCAAGTACTTTTGAAGATACTTCCGCATTGCGTGATTTGAATCGACGTCAGTGACAACTACAATTATACTGCTGCGCAAATCTTGGTTACCCGAATGGTTTATTAGCACGCAACAACGCAAAACGGAAGAAGAAAAAAAAAGTATCGGAGGGCTATTTTATGCAGTACAACTATAAGGAGCAGGATATTGTCACGAATGACAAATAATGAGGCGGCGAATAACTGAAGAAGCTAAAAGATTATGGGGCGTACTTGTGCCAAAACAAAATAGAGTAAGGCTAGCATCGCAGGCGTCGACGTCGGCGAAACACCAGGATCGAGCGCTGAGGCGAGACTGCCTCCAGACCGCCACTCGGAGCACCTTTTGCACCCGCGTGGGTTTCTGGAACATTCGGCGTAGAAAGTTCGGCACGTAGAACATTCATAACTCGATCAGACGACAAGGTGCTCAAACTTACTAGAATGTCAAGTTTAAATAATAAAGAAAAGAGGAGTCCGCTCCCTGGTATTGAACCCGGAGCCTCCGCGCGAGAACCAAACGCGGTAATTATTCGGCCACGCGCTCACTCGGGAACGCGGGTGGCAATATCACTGATAGATGTTACAAAACATTTCTGGGACAACGAGAAAGAGGTCGCTTTAGCTATTAGGGAGGAGATCAGACCGTGGCGCCCCAAGTGGTTAACTTTAGAACTAGATGGATGGGGACAACAAATACAATGACTCAGCGCTCAGCTGACTTAATCGAACGCGGTGTCAGCGTTCGGCTGAAGTTTGTGTTCCCCAGTGAGGGGGAGGAGGGGCTCATTTGTTACCACTCCGGCCTGCATGAACAATGCAGCATGCATGGTGTCCAGCTCTGCACAAAAGCCCAAGTGGGTCGAGCTCGCATCCTCTGACGACTGCTTTCGGGAGAGATCTGGCACTTAATGTCACTTCACTAATTGTTGGTATTTTTCCATTACACTGTGCCCTGCGCTCTACCAAAAAGATGACATGAAGATGCCCACAAGGCCTGTGGCCATAAGCACAGGCCTTGTGTTGGGTAAACATCGAGGTGTGGGGGTGACAAATGGGGAGTTCATTATAAACGAACTTGGGATACGGATATGAGTGAATGGATAACAAACAAAACCCACATAATAGCCTTGTTGGGATTTTGAGAGGTCATCCAGCTTGTAGTTCGTTTCCTGTCCTGTTCTATGCTTATCAATGTTCGCGAGAGCAATAAGTGACGGACTGCCGACAAAAAGAAAATAAACGAAAGAAAACCTCGATCTATTGCCCTAGAAAAATCAAATATACAAAAAGCAAAACAAAAATGTCGTCTTTTTTGTGTGTTCTTTGTGTGTGTGTGTCCACTTCCGATTTTCTTCTATTTGTTATTTTCTTGACACTCAAGTCTGCATTGCTGTCGTAGGTCGTTTCCCGGTCGGCGTTGCGCTCAGGTTGGCATCTTTACTTCCGAAAAACCACACCTATTGTTTGAGGGTTTTTTGGGGGGAAATCCTATGGAAACAAACGGCGCCTTTGGGTAGGCGAGGGGAAAACCTTCATTGTACGAACTTTGGGCTGAAATATGAGTCACAATCGGCAAAAAAGCGATGTTTCCACGAGCTCTATCAAAGCCACGTCCACACCAATTCATACTGAAAAACTCGGAAAATGGCGGAATGTCAAAAATGTATTTAAGATAATGAGTACAAGATACTCAGAATTGTAATTAAAATAGAGTATCAAATACTCTCGATCAAAAGTATTTGCAAGATACCAAGATACTTGAAAAAGTACTTAAGATACAGTATCTTGAGTAGAGTATTTGAGATAGGCACAAGTCTGGTCTCGCGCCAGCGCTCGATCCTGCTGTTTCGCCGACATCGACGCCTGCAACGCTAGCCTTCTCCCTATCTTGTTTTGGGCACAAGTTCGCCCCATTAAACGGGTATTGTTTCTCTAGTTATTCGCAGCCTCATCATTTGTCATTCGTGACAACATGCTGAGAAAATCAAATTTGGTGCTGAAAAATGCCTGCTGCAGAAGGTTCGCGCTCAGTACAAGGTATGTATTCGAGAGGCATAAATTATTCTTGCTTGGTGCAGTGTTGTGAGGAACCGGGCGCGCGTCTGGCACCATGAAAACGCACTTTCTGGCAGGAGTTTCTTTGCAAACCAAGTAGCTTTCAGGACCACGCTTTCTGGTTTGTGCCGAAGATGCGGAGAAGAGGAACCTTTACAACACAGTATGTTTTTAAACACCCCCCCCCCCCCCCCTTCCCCTTCCTTTTTTTGATGCTCCTCCAGATAATACTTTTATATTCCTAAGGAACTCCCACCTCCAATTGGGGGTGTTAATTTGACAATTATAATTGTGTCCTTTGTTAACAGTAATCTTCCATTTCTTTGGTTTTGCACCCAAAAACTGTGAAGTTTAAACAAAACAGAGAGGTGGTTAAAGCTTGGGGAAAAATTGAGAACGACACTCTGGTGAGACTTAGAGCGGCTGCCCACGTTCGGCTGTCTCTCTGAGGCCATTATGATTTTTCTTTCCAGGTATGCCTCCTGTACACACTTGTAGCTCTATCTATCGTCGGATTAATAAGTCACATTTAGTCCTTTCAATGCTTTTATTGTTGGAGACAACTTTCTGAGACAGTTCAGCAACAACGAAAGCATGTTTGGGTGCGTCAATGATGTGTACATGTAAAATGGGTCGTGCAACAATTTTTGTACTTTCAGTAAATACCGCTAAGAGCTAAGGAAAAATAAAGAAAGGAAACAGCTGTCCCTCCTCAACTCGCAATTCGAACAAGCGGCTACGTGGTATGACGGTAATTATAGTATACCGTCAGTGTTCATCACAGTCATGCGCTGGGGTTGGCAAATAATAAGGCATCGGTTGAGCTTGAGACATTGTTAGAGTTTAGCTACCCTTACAGAAATGTCATATATGACCCAGATATATTTGATATAGGGCCGTATATGGGCATATAAGTAGACATATAAGGTCATATATTGCCATACAAGGGCTGAAATCAGGGCAGATATGGTAAGGTGACACCATATATGACGCAATATATTGCCAGATAAAGTCATATATGGTGCCAGTGGCTGTCATATATAACTGTATAGGATGCCTGATACTCCTGTATATGGCGCCATATGGTGCCAGTCAACATGTAGATGCAGGTAGCACTCCGCGTCGGCCGGTATCGGGACTACGCCGGCCCGCCCATGGTAACAGGATGGCAGCGCCTGGCCATGGGCGCCGGGAAGCTACCGGCCCCGGCCGGCGTCGGGGTTTCGTCTTGCTCACTGGCCAGTCCAGCCGTAGACGTTACAGTGACTGGCCGGCATCGGGTTTTTGCTGTCTTTGCTGGCTAGTCTTTCCATGGAGGTTCCAGTAACTGGCCGGCATCGGTATTTTGCTGTCTTTGATGGCCAGTATTTACGGAAGTTCAGTAACTAGCCGGCATCGGTATTTTGCTGTCTTTGATGGCCAGTATTTACATGAAAGTTCAGTAACTGCCCGGCATCGGTATTTTGCTGTCTTTGATGGCCAGTATTAACATGGAAGTTCAGTAACTGGCCGGCATCGGTATTTTGCTGTCTTTGATGGCCAGTATTACATGGAAGTTCAGTGACTGGCCGGCATCGTCGCTTTGCTGTTCGCAGGCTGGCGAGCCCCGGGAACTTCCGTTTACTGACCGGCATCGTTTTATTGTTTTGCCTTTTTCACTATGCAGTCAATTCATTGAGATTCCGACGAACTGCGGCAATTCATGAATAGCGAGTGGAAATGTTTGCGTTGATCAATCCTTCGTAAATGACTGCCGACGCTGGCGTATTTGATCCACCACCCTTACAAAAATGAACAATGAGTTTCAATTGAGCTGCTAATGAGTTTTTATAGAGTCAAATGAAACTCATAAGAAACTCAACGTTAAATGAGTTTTATCATTACAAAACTAATATTTATTCTTTTGATTTTACTCATTACACATTCAAATGAGTGTTATCATTACCCACTCAATATATATTCTTTTGAATTTACTCATTACAAATTCAAGTGAGGTTTATCTTTACCCAATCAATATAATTTCTTTTGGGTTTACTCATTACACATTCAGATGAGTGTTATCACTAAGAACACAATATCCATTATTTTGAGTTAACTCATTAAAAAAATTACAATGAGTTTTATCGTTACCGACTCAATATCCATTCTTTTGAGTTCACTCATTACAAATTCCAACGAGTTTTATCGTTACCCAGTCAATATTCATTCTTTTTGAGTTCATAAATGTACTGATTACTCATGCAAAGGAGTATTATCATTAAGAATGCAATATCAGTTCTTTTGAGTTTATCCATAGATACTCAAGTGAGTTCTACCATAAGGCACCCAATAGACATCAGCTGACAGTGGAGGAATTCGATAAAGGTAAAGGTGAAGATAATCATTAATGCAGATTGCCTGCTATTCAGAAGACATTCTCCTCAAATAAAGTAATGTTCAAAATTGCAATCCAATAACTTCTCATATTTATTAACCATTTATTAACCCTTCTATGAAATCAATACATATTCAATTACTCCCATTCTCAACTAGCACACTGTCTCGGGCGATCAAAATGACACAGCGATAGACATAATGACTCAATACAGCATCTGCTCCCAAACTTCCCTACGCGCGTAATCCACTAAAATATAAAATATATCCTGCCACGACCCCGCCCCCTCCTCCATTCGCATTTCGCTAGACCACAAGTCTTACCATCTCAGTGCATTAGCAGTAACATATTGAAATTGACTTTGAAATTTAGTTTCTCAGGTAATACAGGTAATTAAAAGTTACCAAATATAAAACCATTGAAAAAAAAAAGAAACAAGCCAGCAGTTGTTTTGCGACTTCGCTAGATCAGTCACGACACCCCTGGGGTTCGCGCCTCACTATTTGGGAAGCACTGCTGTTTAATATTACAAATACAGAGTGCTGCTTAGAACATTTTTCAAATCATTTATAAGTAGCAACTGTTGATTTAATACCACGCAAAAATTTAAACCAACTCTCACACAGTCTCACGGAAACATAATCCCAAGTTTCCACAGAATAAAAATCGGTAAGAACAAGACGAAATACACACTAGGCTGATTAATTAACTACGAGCTGTCATTTTGTTTGAATTCAATACACATGAAAATAAAAGAGGAATAGGAATGCCAATAGGCATACCTTTTGGTCCTATAGGAGGTTGGACTGCTCCCATAGGGACTTTATCGGACCATTAGGAATTTTTATCAGTCAAACGAAATGTTTTGTTTGCCAAACAGGAAATCTAGGCCAATTGTGCATGTATATTTGAGCAATAAGAACCAATTAGACGTATGTCTGTCAGGAGAATGTAAATGCATATTGGACGCAACAATTGAGAATCGGATCAATGGGAACACGTTTCTGTGCTTTTGGAAAGTTGTTTTTGGACGAACTTAAGCTCATATATTTGTCAGACATCCAACTGAGGTAAAAATAGTCCCTGTCAGAAATACACCGGCCGGCCCATTTGATGCATGTGTAATGTAGCCTGGGCTGTATGATGCAAATATCTGTTCCACGTCCAAAGAATGTATTGCTAGAATTCCAGCATGTATAAAAGTACATTAGTCAAGTTAATTATGCGACAGTGTTACGCTTATTTTTCAAACTTTTCGGACGGCAAAAATGGTTTCAGCCCAGGCTGAAACCAAAAATTATTAATAAAAATAATCATTAACAATTATTAAAAATTATTAATAATTGATAATTATTAGTTAATAATAATTAATATTTATTAGTAATTATTAATAATTACTACTAATTATTAGTAATTATTAATAATTACTAATAATTATTAGTAAATATGAGTAATTTACTAATAATTACTAATAAATATTAGTAAATTATTAGTAATTTACTAATAATTTATTAGTAAAAATAATTTACTAAAAAAATACTGTAAGCAGAGTGTAAATTAAAAGTAATCTCCCCAAAAATAAAAAATAAATTTTCTCCCTACTGCATTGCACCCGAAACTAATAGCGCGTCGGCGCTAATTGTGATTTGCACATTTATTTCCTGTGCTTATAATAATAACTGTATTCACCCTCTTTTACTCCTTTCTAAAGACATATTTACGGCACCCCTCTATCGCGATTTGGTCAGTTTCGGTTTCAGTATAACTTTTACCGCTTTCGGTTTCGTATTGTCAGAATCGCGTCTTCGACGCCCCATCGGTAGCGACACCAGTTCTTTTTTTTTTTTTTTTTTTCACTCGCGACCGTTGAGACCGTTGCCGTTGCGTTGGGTACATGTGTTTTGCGGGATGGAAATGCCTTTAGACATGGAAATGTGGTAATTTAATCAAGTTTATCTATCTGTGAAGTTTCGTCTTGTGATGATTATGTTCAAGAAGAGCGCGGAAGACGGGCGACGCGACAGAACGAGCAACTCGACGCAGTTGGTAAGCTTGCTTCTTTGTTTGCATTGTAAGTAGACGCCTTGAACGAGAAGTGAACACTAGGGAGTGTTAGAATAACGTCCGCAACCCCAAAGAAATGACGTCTTCGCTGCTGTGCATGCGCAGAACCAAAACAAGCATTCAGACTCGAGCTTTCGGCCCGTTATTTCTCGAAAATAGCGTGGGTACCGCAAAAGGCGGCGCCCACGACATCTCTGTTGATCGCGTCTTCGACGCCGTCGCCCGCGCGGGAACTGCGTCAGTCGCACTCGGCGCGGTCGGTATGGTCGAAGCGTATTGAAAACGCCACGGATCGCTGGAGTCACAGCTCAAAGCTATCGAAGCGCGTCTACTTACGATTGCGGCAGAAATGTAAACATGCCTGGGTAGTGGATCGTCTGGGCTTCGTAAGTACAACAGAGCAGCTTGGCAGTGACAAAAACAAAACATACAGCATTGAGTATAAAACAACTATAAAACTGTTACTCTAGACGAAACACTTGTTTAATTTTCAAGATATAACGTTCTAACTTCCAAATAAAAGCTGTCGCGGCATCTTGGTGGCGTTTTTAAGCGCGAGATGCTTGCGTTTTGGGGGTCCCCGGCAGAGAAACGCTATTCTAAAACTCTTCGCCGCAATCCTCGCTATTTTGCCCTCCGTAACGCGCGATAAAGTAGCGCCCGGTAGTCTAAAACTCCCTATTTTCTCGGCACACGTTTGCTCGTTAAGCTAGACTTTTTTTTTTTTTTTTAGCTAGTTAGGTTTGCTTTATCCGTCCTTATGTTTGTATCTGTGCGTAGCATAATGAAAAGTTGCCACTCATTTTGTGTATGGCCCGAGAAAGTGTAGCTTATGTCAACAGAGCACTTATTGAATTCCTAATGCTACTTTCAGTTCGTTGCTTTAGAAAATGTCTTATTGGTCTAGCAGTGTACTGATGTCATTCAACTATAAATTGATTACATTGATCATACTTCATTACATTTCAGAAGTTAGACTTCCTTGGAATTCGGTTCATGCAGAGCCATATTCCTTTACAGTCAAATTGTTCTAGAGGATAGCAATTTTTGTTTTGAAGTTATGGAAAG